>PVIA01004802.1:0-129090 GCA_004024845.1 Tonatia bakeri | reverse complement strand
TTTGGTTGTTCCTTTCTTCCTTCTGGTCCACTCCATTGATTTGAGTCCCAGTTTTCTTCCCCTCACTATTATTTCCCTGTGTGTTTTCCTTCATTTCTCTTATTGTAGCCTGCATTTGTTCATCTAATTTATGTCCAAAGTCAACCAATTCTGTGAGCTTCCTGATCACCAGTGTTTTGAACTGTGCATCTGATAGTTCGGCTATCTCTTGGTCACTTAAAAAAATTGGCTCTGGGCCTTCAATTCTGCTTGAGCCATCTTTTTAATTTTTTTATTTTCCTTTGGTTTGGTTGCGGTTGTTTCATAAGGGCAGCAGAGCCTTAGTTGTTCACCAGGGCGGGGCACCCCAGTTGCTGGGTTGTGACTTATATGTGGGGGCGGGGTCTGAGAGGGAACAATGGTGCTTGCTGTACTCACTCTAGGATTTCTGTCCCCTCCACTGCCTCCCACAAGCAAATTGGGCCCTTCCTGTGCTGGCTCCCGGGCGGGTGGGCTTGTGCACCCTCTCAGACTCTGTGGGTTTGCCCGAGAAGTTTCCTGTGAGGCTGAGAGTGTCTCCCGGCCTCAGCTCCCAGACGGGGCTCTTAAGCTTTGAAACCCGGCGGCGCTGCCCGTTTTCACTTAGTTTGCGCGCAAATATGTGGCTGCGGACAGCCAGCTGCCTTGAGCCTCTGACTGGGTCTGCTAGCCACCTCCCATGCCCAGGGTCCGCCACCGGTCAGTTGGCTGCCGTCTGCGCCCTGCGCGCCCGCACCTGCCAGCCAGCATTTCTTCTGGCTGGGACCCCTCAACCCCTTCTCCGCAGGCCTCCGACTCCGCCGCTCCTTACCGGTCTGGATGTACTGGAGTCTGACTTCTGTTCAGTTAATTTCTCTGTTCTGGTTGTTTCTTGTTTCTCAATTTTTGTTGTCCTTAGTTTTGGTTGCACGAGAAGGCACAATGCAACTGCCTATGCCTCCATCTTGGCCGGAACTCCAGTTTCCAAATTCTTATGTGTAGAATTTAGAAATGAAGTTTCAATTTGCCATCCACTCAATTTACATATAAATATAAGGGCATTTTCTCAAACATCAAAAATGCCACATTGTACCAATATAAAGACAGTAGTGATATTGTATCAAACATATATATTAGTAATTCAAGGTCAAATATACTGAGTTATAAGTGAAGAGGCAGTGTAGTACAGTGTCATAAACATGGGATTTAATAAACAGACCTAAGCTTAAGGACAGCTTTACCACCTAATAACTTTTATTAGTTCCCTGTACCTTAGTTTCCTAATCTGGAAAATTAAGATAATGAATCTTTCCTCAAATAGGCAGTGTGAGAACTAAAGTAGGTAACATGATGAAGAGCGTAATATTACTGGCATAATAGCAAATGTCCAACAAGTGGCAGTTCAATACATGTTCACAAACACAAACAAAGCAACACAGAATCTAGAGAAAGACTTGGTGAACATGAAATTGTCAGTGTGCCTCTTGCAGAGAACAGGTAATCTTTTCTCTATAAAGAACACCATGGAGAAGCAGGTACAATTCTCCCAATTCCATCATAGGATGAAATAGCCTAAAAATAAACATTCAATTACCTGGGTTCTAAAATGAAAAAATTATTATTGCTATGACTAATATTAGTATTAACACTTATTACACACTTATTATGTGCCAAATACTTTGATAAACACTTTTTTTATTAAATCCTATTAAATCCTGTCAACAACTCCATAAAGTAAGTACTCTTACTATTTCATTTTCTAGATCAGTTAATCCAAAGGTAAGTAACTAGCCTGAAAGCACATAGGGATGAAAGGTTAGTGCTGGAACTCAAATCCCAGGCAATCTGGACTATAATTTTAACACTGTGCCATCATCCATGCTTACTTAGAAGTCTTGAGATGATTAATATACTCTATCAGTTACCCTGATACCAAGAAAGGGGTCCCCTAGACAAAAGATGTGAAGAGTCTGGTAGCTCTCAAACCATGATCCTTTCCCCACATGCAAATAATACATTAGTCTTCCGGCTTGTACACACACCCTTATAGATGAACTAATCAAATCATCTCTGACTTGAACCAATAGTAATATCAAAGCAGGACACATGCAAAGCTAAAGATGTTACTCTTCACTCACAGTGAACAACGTCCAGTCACCTTGAGCCTCAGCCCAGGAGAGTGTGCTGGGTGTCCTCTAACCTCTCTCTGAACCCACTGTTAGGTATAACATGGGACTCACCACTAACCCTCCCATGTGCTCAGTATAGATAGGCAAAGCTCCTGCCCATGTAGAAAGTGGGGAGCACTGCTAAGGAATGGCCCATAATTGAAGAAAGGCTCATGTCCCAGAGTTCTCTCAGGATTGTGGAGACAGAAGCTGGCTGCCTTGGGTGTGAGCATGCCAAGGAGAAGTGATTTTATTAACCAGTGGTCAATGCTGTTTGATAGAATCACAGAGCCCTAAGGCCTCCATTGCTGATAGTTAAAACATGATATGCCACTCTCAGGCTACATGCAGGAGCAATAATAAAAACATTGCCCTCAAAGGAAGAATGCCACACGACTCAACCCTTCCTTTGAAAATGTGAGGTTTCTCTATAGAGACATGAATACAGTACAGGGAACAGCTAACGGGGGGGACAGACATACATACAGACATACATACAACTGTATGACATACAACTAGACATACAACTAGATCAACAATCTCCCCGCTTCTGCCCCCTGCAACACACACACACATGCACACACAGTGCCTCTGTGCAGGCTCCAGAGGTCGTGAGGGTCAAAAACAAATTTCAAAAGTTGAATTGGAGGAATCTATTTCAAATGACTTAAAGGATAACTGTCACTGGAATTAATATGGTTGGAATGTTTAAAGTAGCCACAAGTTCCTTCACTTTTGAAAGGTGTCAGGTTCCCGTCTTGAAAGCTAAATGTTTTTCTGTGATACCGTAATGAAGGTTTATGCTATCACAGACAGTTCCAGGCTAAGGGAAGCTTATTTAATTTACCAAACTGCACATAGAAACTCACAAGGATGAGTCCAAAAGGTTAAGCATGGGGCATGATTCCTATCTCTCTCCATTTCCCATATGACTGTAGAGTCCATTAAATTTTCCTTTCTCAAAAGTGTCTGGAAATATGTTTTCACATTTTTCACTGTGCCCCCTTCTCTTCAGTACTCAGGGCTCCTCTCCCAAGGAACAAAAACAGATGAGATATATTGAATAGGAAGGAACCAGAACCTGTCTAACGAGGTCAAGCTTTGAAAATTAGGAGAGCAAAATCTGAATTGCCCGCAGATATTACTGTAACACAGGAGGGCCTCCAAGTGACAGCTTTAACTATCTCGGGATCAACTATCACCAAAATCAAGTTCTTTCTTTCTATATTTGTCCCCTTTCAACAGATAAATCTCACCCCCACATGTTACTCTCCCATTTGAGGACACAATGACTGTGTACCATGTAGCAAGAGCTGTGCTGGTTGTGCAGTATTCAGGAATGAACAAGGCATGAGCCCCTGCTTGGTTTTATAGTGCAGTGGGGGACAAAACATTGTAAATGCATGAGATGAGTTATGTAGAAGCCTGAGCAGTGTGCTATGAAGAACATTGTACTGATGTCTAAAAGGCAAAAAGATACAGTGATCATCCCACAAACCTGGGAAAACAGTGTCTCAGCAGAACGATCACTGAATCTAAGCAATAGATCAACTCCATTTCTCAAATCAGAATTTTTGTTTTGTTTTGATTTTTCTTTGAATTCCACACTGATTTTAACTTTTGCAAAAGTATAAGGGAAAGAATAAGCTAAATCAATGGCCATAAAAACTACTTCTTTTGATGTCTCAGATCGTCATAAAACAGATGGAAACATTTCATTACAAACAAGTGTACCTTGGGATCAACTTCCTGGAGAGGAAAAGACGATTCAGAGGTACCTTCCAAAATAAAGATTGTTCAGATGGAAGCTTGGAAGGGATCCTTCAAAAGAAAGACCTTTGATTTCTTTCCTTTCAATTCTGAAAATGAGTTTATAAACAACTAGAAGGAAGACTTTTACCAAAATGCTAACGTTAACACCTTTATACAATTCTACCAAAAAAAAATATTATTTAAGAGGGAAATTATGTTAGACCATCTTTGTATATGCTGTAGAGAAAATGGTTATCAGGGTTTAAGAAAAGACAAATTGCAGCAAGAGTGTGCCAGCTTAAGTAAGGCACAGGCCAGGGCCCATGGTGCCAACAGAGGGTCACAGGTCAAACTGGACAACACTACTTCTTCTGGTGAACTTTCTGGAAGGCATGAACTTGTCCACAGAGTTATCTTGGAGGAGGGAACTAAAGACCAGCAGGATCAAAGAACCCAAAGCCATGGATTCACAGCCCTGGGAGAAGAGGTTGCTGCACATCCCTTAAGCCAGGGGCTCAGTTACACTGGTGAGACATGAATGACCCAAGACCAATTGGAGAAGATGTAGGTGCCAAAACACACAGGTTTCCGAAGAGTTCTTTGAGAAGAGTTACCCTAATCATTCACTTGATAGATAATGATGAAACTGAGGCCCAGAAAAGGGAAGAAGTTATTAATGTCACCCAGTGGCAAAGCTAGAACTTAAACTGGAATACAGGTTAGGTGCACTTTCCATCACCCCACTCTACCTCCTTTGCCGAGAATCCCTGGCACAACTATAAAGAACATCAATGAGAAGCAGGAGTGGAGCAGGTTGGGAGTGCAAGGCTGGCACGTAGAGAGTGAATACTGGCGATGGAGACTTCAATAACTGAGAACCCAAGGGGCAGGCATTTGGAGTTCATTTTCTAATTCTATCACCAAAATTTTTGTTCCCCATTAACATCTTTCCTTTTCCAAAAACTCTGAAGTCTATGTACACTGTTCAAATGTCATTCTAAATGTCTGGGGGTTTTGGTTACATATTCGTCCTCAGGTGTCATATCAGTAACTTTAAATGATGGGGTCATCATGCAAAAATGCTATCTATCTTTGCAAATTTGTTGTAAAAGCTATACATACATATGCCTTTAAAAATATGCAAAACATACTAAAAGTCCACCTTGCAGACCTGTTCCTGAAGGTATCTTTTCAATGCTTATGGGATGAGAAGTGAGATTAAACAGTAACGATAAATCTAAGTAGACAAGCCAAATCAAACTCTCTCCTTGATGCTATGATTTAAGCACATGAGCAGCCAAACATTCTTGTTTCAATTGCCTGGCATCAATTCATTAATTCTTCTGGTAACAAGCAAATGTGACAATTTTCTTTGGAGAACCAGTGCCTCCCTTTACCTTATATTTCATATGGTTCAGATGGGTCTGACCCTATTTCTTAGTACAAGGTATGGGTCTGACTCTGGTGACTGGTTCATGAGCTGGAATGCAACCCAAATCCAGTCAATGAAAATTAGTCTCGCAAGTTGATGTGAACCACGTATTTCCAGTGGAGTTGCTAAACTGGAAAGGAGTGATCCTTTTAGCTGATTTTGCTTACCTAGCTAAAACTTGCTTTAAATAAAATTCACCTAACTATACAGGAAAGCAGAACTGAGGTGTGGAGAGAAATTACTGACAATGTTATTAGAACACTCAAGTTGGTGAAACTTTGAGTATATGTAGTATATTATTCACAAAATTATGGCAATAATCCATGTTATTACCATATATACTCCACTTCACAATGCAACCTTGCTGTTTGTCCATTGGGAAATGAAGTCTGTGTCCACATCTCTGGAATGTGGATGTGGCCATGTAACTTGCTTTGGTCAATGAGTCATCAGTAAGTGTGACAGAAGTAACTTCTTGAGAGATACTTGAGCTCTGGAGCTTACCCTCTCCTCTTACAGGAAATTTTCTTCTGACAGTGAGCAATCTCAGACTAGTCCTCAGGAAAAGAAAGACCACAGGGAGGGCTGTTTCAGCCAGTGAGCTAAAGTCCCAGACAGTGAGGCCATCCTGGACTATCCCACTCAGCAGAGCCAGCCCAGAGAAGAACCACCTAACTAACCTAAAGGTAGTAACCTAATAAACAACTTTTCTTTTAATCCATTAAGTTTCTAGGTAGTTTGTTACAAAGTAAAAACTAATTGAGTATTATGTTACATATTTTCCCTTCAGCAATTTGAATTAAATTTGTATCATTTATAACCAAAAGATACAAGTAGCCAGCCAGTCCCATACTTAACATATTTGACACCCAGAGAATATCACTCAACAATGCTTCCTCTATACAAGAAAATTATTTTTAGTTACAATCACACAATAGTAAATAATTATTTTTCTAATTTTTTAGCTTTAAAATAAGTAACAATTTAAAAGAAAAACAAATTTTAATTTTAAAGATAATATTCAAATGCATTAGAATATTCCATGTAGGAATGGAAATTTGCACTTACCAAAGAACTATAGTACGTCTCATAGTCTGTACTCTATTTTAACAGTTTTAAATGTTAAACGCAAGTAAATGCTCCAAGTAGTCTCATAGAATGACAGAAATAATTCAAATCTGTTTCTTCACCTTTCAACCATTGTGCTATAATTGCCTATTTCCAATCCACTGTTGAGATGCAGGGATTTGTAGTGCTAGGGTTTTGAAGACACTGACTGCTGAAGTAATACCTGATAGGGCCAAATCACCATTTACTTCACTCTGAAATATGTACAGCTGGGTTCATGCATGCTGAGGCCACCTGCAGAGCTGGGAACTCACCAAACCAGAATACAATCTGTATTAAAAGACCTGTTTTAAAAGTATGTTGATTCGAAGTGTAATTGTACATTATTAAAATACAACAGAACTCATAGCAAATATTCAGAAGTTAGACTGATAAAATACACTTTACTTTCTTTTTCCAGAGAGGAGTATTTTACCATTTTTATTGCTTAAAGTGCCAGCATATGGTGATGATAAAGTGCAGACTGAATTTTAGTTGTTTTTATTACTGTTTTTAAACTTTCTGTAGACATTGCATCCCCCCATTGTCTGCCCCTGGAGCAGCCCCCTCTTGCTACCCTGTCCTTGACACTCCACTACAAACAGCACTGAAAATAAACTTCATTAATGTTGAGAATTACCTATAAAATAAAAACTTTCCAAAGAACTCTGAAATACTTCAGAAGTGTTCAATAAGCATGTTTGCATGTGGGAGAAAATTCTGAGAGACAGACCCAATCATCAAATGTTCAAATTTCCTAGAAAGAAAAATAAAGATAAGTCATGGTGCTGACTTTTCATCACACTGACAAAGTAAAACTAACTTTGCATTGGAGGAATAGGTAATTAAATAACCTGGACCATGATACTGTATTGCTATTTACAGTAAAATCCTCTTTTAATTTAAGAAAATCATTAAGATTCTCTGGACCAAGACAAGCCAACAAATTATACCATTTCCAATTAATTCCTTATTCATCATAAGCCTACTTTAATGTGAGTTCCCTCTGTCAGGATTCACTTAAAGCCTCAGCTGTTCTTGGGAGCTCTAAAGAAATCACACAAGGGGCAATATAACTTGGGATGTAACTGATCACATGATACCATTGATCTCTATTAGCTATTACCATTGACTGTACAGCTGACTTGACTACATATTTTATTCATTTGCTTTATAGCTGGTCAGTTGTATCTTACTAAATTCAATACCTTCCCAATGGAATCATATTTTATTCTCTTCAATATGTGCCTTTCTGCTACATTTTATTCTGTTTGGTATTCTTCCTAATCAACTCTTTCATGAGCTTCATTTCATTGGGCACAGTGTATCCATTGTTAGGATTTATTTCTTTCAGAAGGATTTAAACTATTTAGTTCAATGCCACCTTAAAGCTACTACTCTCTGCCCTATTCACTTCCTCACCAGTCCCATCCTCTGGGCCTGTGATCTGGATCATACTCCATAGCTTGGTCTAATATGAAATGGCACTTGTTTTTTAACCACCCTGGCAATGGTTATGGACTAAATAATAAGAGTGATATGTAGCAATATGTAGGGATGTCAGCATGTTTCATGTTCTCAGTGCTGAGATAGGTAACTGCAGGCTCCTAATGTCCTCACTGTGAAGACCTCTCTCTGAATTGATGCTTCTGAAACCCTAGGTACCATTGCCAACAGATGTAAAGTACATGATAACCGAGTCCTCTCTCACAAATCCTTGTTGACTTAAAGAACAGCTGAGGATTGCCTTCTTTGGTAATATTAATTATGAGTCACTTTTAATTTGGTTTGGCCCTAGATTTAATGTTCTCTGTAAGACTTCAAAAGTTCATTTTGAACAATAAAATTATTTTATTATTCATAGAGAAAAAAATAAAAGACATGGCATTTTAATGACCTATTTGATGATTTGCCTTCCAACTAAGATGACTAGAAGAGGTCTGGGAAAGAAGCCCAAAGAGGTGAAATAGGGAACTCCCAGAAGGTAAAGCTGAAAAGGCACATGGAGGGTAAGGTTAAGGAGACCTCACACACCTGGTTAAGGGTTTGTGGCCATAGCACAAATGAAAGGACAAGCACCTGTTTTTGAAGAGAGGCGTTGATGTGATAAAGGCATATTGCTCCTACAAAAACAGGTTGTAACTTCATAAAATAAAACAAACTTGAAATAGGCTCATGATAGTGCATGACCATGCCCAGAATGTGACAGTAGTAGAGTAAACCTTTTAAAAAAAACACAAATAAGCAAACAAACAAACAAAAACAACAGTATTTCCAGTAAAAAGGAAAGAGAAAAGCAGATGGGGGGAGAAACTGAAGTCTTCTTTGGAAGCCAGAAAAGTTAAGCAGGAACACATTTAGTGAACATATAAAAGCTAATATAGAATTGCAGAATATAGATTGTAGAGCATAACAACTGTTAACATGATAAAGCATGCAAAATAAAAAGACTGGTGGTATGGAAGATATGAGATCCCTCAGAGAAAATGAGTGTGCCTAATTGGAGTTAATGACAGACAAAAATTGGGAACATAAATATACAAATACCCTCAATTTAATTAGCACTGTTCTTTAATCAGAGAAAATAAGAATAGTGTTTCCATATAGACTCTGATGGGGCACAAAACTCAAGAGGGAAAGATGCCACTATAAATGAAATTCTGGGTATACAATTAATAAAATTAACAGCAAAGGCGGTTGGAGAAGCGAGAAGGATGGGGAAATAGTCAACGAAACCAAATCAATGTGACTGAATGGGAACAGTTGGATGCACTCAACTTTTGAGAAGTCATTTATGAAAGCAATGCTCAAAGGAAGAAAACAAGCCCACTGTTGGGAGAGAGGTGCAAACAACAAGCAAACAACACCAGAAGCTCAAATGACAGAGAGAGGGCAGAATTACTAAGATCTGGTTTTGTTGTTATTTTTTTCCCATCATGAAATTATATGTTCAAGTTGGAAAGGTAAGGTAAGAAATAACAATAAAATAGAAATAAAGGAAAGAATGAAGTCCTTGAGAGATTATGAGATAAGAGAAGCTTGGTCTCTAGACCCAGACAAATAGTATTTTATTTTATATTAGCAACAACAACAAACCTTGTAGGTATGGTCATAGAGATAATGTTACTAATATTTCAGAAATCATAGGAGAAACGCATATTCAGGAAAATCTCTTAATTTAAGGAGAAATAGAAGATTCTGAAAGTAGCAAGATGCAGATTCCCACCAAAAACATAAAAGATTATATTAAATGGGTAATATGTGAGCACTTTGAAAAGACAGTAATGACTTCTAAGAGCCAATGCCTTTTCACCTAGAATGAGCTAGGCCATATCACCTCTCTCTCCGCCCCCCCCTCCATTTCAGAAGTCTGTTAAAAAAAAAAAAAAAAACAGGTAGATCAGTGAGACCATAGACACAATGCAGCAAATCATCTAGCAAAAATCTCTCATGATATTGCTGGAGAGAGAAAGAGAGAGAGATTCACAGCAGATCAAATCCATATACCAAAAATAACTGTTGATCCCTGAATTAATGTCAATCAAAATGGAGTTTCCTTGATCCTTTCTACCATGTTCCATCCTTTCCTCCAGACTGCTGACTAAAACCTAGAAATCTGTGTTCTAACAACAAGCTAAGACCAAGGACAAGTATAAGAAGTGAGGCAAAAGTATCCATTTAGGTCTGAAAACTCAGTCTCCCAAGTAAGGGATGGGAGAGTTTTCCTTGTCAGTAGCTTATGTAAGAATAAAAGCCCAGCAGGCACTGGTGGACTCAGCTCTATTGTGATAACACACAGCAGATGCTCTGTGTCCCTGAAAGTCCTCCAGCCGACATGACATGTCTGAATCTCCTGGGTGGGTAGGGGTGAAACATTTCTTCCAAACCCAAGGTCCCATGAGTCTGATACGAGTACAAATTCCTGCCTGGTACCCTGTATGATTATTACTAAATAACTACAGAGGAGGAAATCACAGGGGTTGGGGAGGGTGATTAAAATGTTTCTAAATCCACTGATTTTATAACAGGCTGCATACAAAGGCCTTTTTTTATTTTTGCACTAATGACCAGAAGGCACTGACTGATTTTCCAACACCTAGTTGCAAAGACACACATCCCAGCTGACCAAACCATGAGTTTAAGACTGGCAGAAAAATCCAGCATCTCCCTACCATGACAAAAGCAACTAGAATCGACAAATCCAATACACAAAACATTTAATTTATAACAGTTAAAACCTGGCCTCTGACCAAGTCCAAAAGAACTATGTCTTATTTCACTCGCTCTTGAATATGTCTCTTTCAGAGATAAATGACTCTGCTCTTTGCCAGTTCTCTCCTCTGTTTGGTGTTTTGTTTAGCTGGGCTTGTGACAAGCCAAGACTTGATGCATCTGGTTGAATGTGTAATTTACTTTGCTGGTCAACTTAGCTTTTTTTTCCTTGACAATATTATGTCAAACAATCACATCACGACTGGCTCTGATCTCTTTGTTGTTAGCTAATAAATTAGAGAGTATTTATTATCTGCAATCCTTTTTTCCTCTTTTAATGGTGACACATTTGTGGTGAATTACAGGGCAGCTTTATAAACTAGGCTCCGGGCCAGTCTCAGGCCCTGCATCCATGTGAACGTTCTCTCTCTCGGTTGGCCTCCCGGACTAGTGGTAAATCAAGGCAGCTGTCACAGCACACTAAGTTAGTGTGCGTCATTGGGGAGAGCAGGAAGCGTTGAGGGTATAATTCTGTCCATCAAACTAATATGTTATATCAGTAGCTTTGTAATCTTCTGCCATAACTTATGGGAAGTGACACCTAAGAATTCACTTTGAAGGCAATGTGTTCCTTAGACTTTAAGCCAAAACAGACCCGATTTGCAGCAACAGTTTCTCTGTTTATGTGAGTGGATTTCTAGTGTTGGGGAATGAGGTCCCTATCAATGTGGCAGTATTTTACACATTCCAGCACTGGCTGAACTCTGTTTACAGCCTTTACGGCAGGATTTGTAAACTTTTCAAACAGGATTTCTTCTCTTCTTTTTGTTACCCTTGCCTTAACCTCCAGTAGCCCATAGATAAATATGCTCCTTGAATGTTATCATGACAAAGCAAACCTTTGACAGACAGGAATGAAAGGGTGCCCTATTTCCCTTGTCCGCACCGCCCCCCCCCCCCCACCACACTCAACATTTGTCTTGACAAGTGTGAGAAATGGCTGCATGGGATGAAAGAATACTCACGTCACTACGATGGCAGTGTCAGCTTTGTGGTGTAGTTGCTAAATGTCCACTGGATGCTTAAAGAAGTGAGGGCAGATACCTTAAATAGACAGTGCACTTTCTAAGGCATGACATGGAAGTGACCAGGCTTGCATTGTGTGTCCTCTAAAAAGGGATGCCTCATTTCCAGGGATTTGCTATTGGATTGACCTGTCTTCTCCCCCTCTTTCTTCCCTGGCTGTTTTCTCAGCAGGCCAATGAGAGAGGCCCTTTGGGGAAGATTAAGTAGTTCTGTGAGCTGCCATCTCTGATGGAAAAGAAATCTACAAGAACTGTTCAAAGGAGCTCTTCCTCCCCCAGGCACAAAACTAAATATGCCCAGTAAAGAAATTTGAAAAATGCCTGCCCTTGCCATCCCCAATACCCCTTTGATTGATAGCAGAGAGGGTTTGCTATGATAATTTTACTTTGACGGGTCCCAGGCATAAATCCTGCAGAGTTGTTGCTCTGGTTTGACAGCCTTCCGAGGGCTCCAGTTAGGAACAGGAAACAGACCTCTATTTTTCACCCTCAATGCTCCTTCAGGTGCAAGGAAAAGACTGTATGGAAAAAATAAATCCTTATCTGAGGGGGAAACCAAATTCGAAGCACTTTTAATACTTATTTATCAAAAGGGATGTCCAACAGGGGAAGAGGTGACCTCAGTCCTACTTCTTCAAACTTACATTTAAATCTTCCTAATAAAAGATTTGAAACCAACTCATGATGAGAAATTGATACTTCTTTCCATTCACATTTTGGTTTTACAGAGTTGTGTTTATTTGTACTTCAAGGTCAGCCTAGAAATATACCATAATATTTTATAAAAGTCATTGTTTAAAAAATTCATTCACATAATAACATCTATAACTTATCACCATTTACTTACTATGGGTCAGACTATATACTCATTGCATCCTTTTATCTTAACAACCACCTCAAATGAGTAAAGCTTCAATTAATAGGAACACAATTTTAGAAAGAGTGAAAGTTGTGAACCTCTTTAACTACCAACTTTTAGGCATGCTTCCTGAAATGTCAGGAGTATTTGGGGATCCGTGTGCCTTCGCCCAGTCATCTCCCTGCTCCACCAGAGCACGATGACGCAGCAGTAAGAGCCCTAGTCACATAAATCATATTTAAATTGAAACAAGATGAGTCTACAGTTTTCCACAAGTTAACTAGAAAATTAAATTAGCCAGAACCTATATTCCAAGCATTTTAGTTGATAAACTAAACTCACCTACAAATGCAGTATTGTGAACTATTAAAAATTATTAAATGGTCAAAAACCAAGCAAATACCTAAAAAGAAAGAATATTCCCATTTCCTTAAAACTTGCAGAACCTGAAGATTTTCCTCCCAATGATCCACCTTTTATGAATGCAACAAACAGTTTTGTCTTGGTTCCAGGGTTCCATTCTAGCACTTAGAGTCCACACAAGTCTAATTCTACATGAGAGATTCCTCCTCCAATCCTACTATTGCAGCAGGCCTGGGCTATGGGGTGCCATCAGAGTTCCACAGAGAGTCTGCAACACCAGGAGACACCAACTGCAGGGAAGTGAGAATCCAGTCTCAGCACTCTCATTAAAAACTGGTCTTTAATTTAACAGGACTGTAACATGTGGACTTCACCCCCGGTGAAGTGAGCCTTCATTTTGGGGGGCCAATATTTTGAGTATACCCATTTTATAAAGGAACTAACTATTGCCCAATGAGTTCTAATAATTGGTCCAGGGTCAACCAAAAAAAGGTCAGTGGAGAAAATCATAATAGAAAAGAACAAACTGCTCATAAAAATGGGAGTAATGCATGAGTTTAAGTCATAAAACAACTTGAACAAATTTCAAGAAAAAGAAACTTACTAAATAATTCTCTTTCACTCCATTGCCCCCTCTAAATACCAAACAGGATGTGCTTTCTTGTAAATGACTATAAATTTGGGGGGATAAAAACAAATCTGATCTTGTGTACAGGGCTCTAGGATATAAGGAATGTGTCTGGGTTTCTGTTTCCCTTAGAGGAAGATGCCAGAACAGCGTTTTCCCATCAAGTGTTGATAAGAAAGGCATTCAGTATTCCATGTGATGGGGACCTGTTGTGAGTGGGTGGTATGACAAGATAAACTATGGCCAATGTCATATTAAAAATCACAGGCCCATCTGCACATGCTCACTGTTCTCAGGCCAATGCTGCACTACCCTGTGCAAAGCCTTCCACTGTGGCAGATGTGGTAGAGATGTTCTTCTCCCCAGATAACTTTAGAAAACAGAACTCCCAATTTAGAGAGGTGATAGCCGTCTTTCTCGACCATAAGCAAAAACTAAACTGAACCCTTACTTTTCTAGAAACTCAGTCTTCTTAGGTTTGCCTTTCCACCCCAATTCATGTTCTTCCCCCAGGGGTTCAGTCTACTTCTCTACAGGACAAGCATAAGAAGGTGGGCCAGGAAGGCATTTTAAAATTAGAAAACAGTCTCCTCTGTCTAAACCCAAAGAGACATTGCTTAGGGTATAAAGAGACATTCTGAGGATTCCAAAGAGGACACTTGGTCTTGAAAAAGATGAGGATAAGGGTACAGGGAAGTATTATTGCCTAGAGATATCAAGGAACTCTGAAAAAAAACCTGACATGAAGTCAGCAATCTCCTATCTATCCCAGGGTATCTCAAGCTTGACACTATCAATATTTTGAATCGGATACTTTTCTGCTGTGGGGGTTGTTCTGTGCACGGTAGGATTTTAGAAGAAGCCCTGGCTCATACCTACTATATGCCAGTATTACACTCCATCCTTGAAATAAAAAAAGTGTCTACATATAAACAAATCCTAAAAATAAAAAATGTGTCCACATATAAACAAATGACCCCTGGAGGTGAAAACTGTGCCAGTTGGGAATCATCATCCCAAACCATGTGGGTAAGTCTATGTCAGTGAATCTCTACGAGCCACATGTTTTCCAATTGAGTCCTGGCTTCACTAACACATATCACCATATATAGTTTTCTCCCTTTGTTTCAGGAATTGTGATAGAACTGCATGCGACAATACCCTTCAACTCAGACTTCTTAGCCAAAACAAAGGTGTCTTTCCTGTCAGGTGAAAGTCAAATTAATCATTGTACAGGTAAAAAGAAAACAGTAAACAGTATCTTCATTAAATATTTCTCCATGAGGTGGGTTTTGTTACACTCTTCATTCTTCCTGATCTAGAAACTTTAAATCCTAATGCATTAAGTCAGAGATTCAGTCAACAAAACAAAAACTCCAGCACAGGCATTTAAGTAGAGGGAGTTCACTACAAAATGTTAATTCAAAGGTAAGAGAAGAGCTGAAGTAACAAGCAAGAGAAGAGAAGGCTACCCTGGGAACTGTAACTTCAGGAAGCTGCTACCTCCTATCTCCTCCTAAAGAGGAGAAAGGGGGAGGCAGTGTTGCAGGAATCTGGGGCCAAGGTCCTGGCAGAAGCTGGGCTCACAGTGGGGCAGTTGGTGGGAGCTGGGGCCATGATGGAAAGGGCTTCCTGTTGGAGATGGGACCTTGGAAGAGACAAAGCCATGGGGAAGAATGGCTGTCTGAGGCAGAAGAACCAGTTATGAAAGACCCGGGCCTCTTTCTCTCTTTTGCCCACCTGTAATTTCTCACCAGAGCCCTTCACTGGCTAAACTTGGACAAGGGACAGGGAGCCTGGGGTACAGTTTACAAGGATTAGCCCCTGTGACAAATAGAGAACAGAGCTAGGTTTGAGAATGGATCTGAAAGGAAACAGACAAATGACCAACATATCTATCAAGTTCAACTTTAAAGACAACTGCATGCAATTCATATTTATGAGTCAGGAAGGGGAAAGGAAACTGAATGAGTCTGAGAAGAAAGTTTAGCTGAGGGAAAACATTTTAAAAACACAAAAAAAGTGCCCCCTGTCCTCTTTCCCTTACAGACCAAGTTAAACTTGGAGTGAGGGGTAAAGTCTAGACTAAGATTGTTATTGAATAATTCTTGTACAATTGAGCTAATATCGAAAACAATAATTGCTAGAAAAAATACAAGCCACGTCAGTTACCTGTTGCTGTAACAGACCATCAGAAGCTCAGTGGCTTAAAACAATAATCATTGTTCTTACTGATGATTCTTTTGGTCAGGAATTTGGGCTGAGCTCACCTAGGTGGTTCTCAGGCCTCACCTGAGATCATTCCTGTGACCATAGTGAGGTGACAGATTGGTTAAGGGCTGCTTGGTCCATGGGGTCTCCAGTGGGATGGCTCCTTTCTGTGCCAATTTTTCTACACTTCCAGTGGGCACCCTAACTTCTTCATATGACAGTCTCGGGATGTTGAGAGAGAGAGCAAGCCTCAATGAGCAAATGCTTTCTAAGATTCTCCAGCATCACATTTGCTAAAGGTCTGCTAATGAAAACAGTCACCAGGTCAAGCCCAGATTCAGGAGAAAGGGTAGAGAAACCTCTACTCTTGATGGAAGCGATATAACAGTCACATTGCAAAGGGGCATGCATATGAAAATAGAAAAAAAGTGTGGCCATTTTTAATAATCTGTCACACTAGGTGAATGGATTTTCTAGCAAGTGTTTTTCTAGCCAGAGTATTCCAGCTTTATGCACACCTGAACAATTCAAAAGGTTATACATTTATTTTCCAAACAGCAAGTATTTTTGGTTGTCACAGAGGCACTGTGCCCTGAAACAGCTCCCTCAAACCCCTTCAACCAAGCTCAGTCCAAAAGGGCTTCATGATTAATAGCCAATCATCTCAACCAAGCTTAAGGATGTTGCCTCAAATTCAAACCCAAGGTCAGAGGAGAAGCCCCGAGACCCCCTTCCTTTTCTCTGTGCCTTAAAGAAAGGGAAATCCAGCTTTCAGTACAGTGTTGTGGAGAAACATTAAACTAGGAATCACAAATTGTGGTTTTGTATTTTAACACTGGAACCAATCATCTGTTTAAGTCACTTTGGGTAAATCTCTGCTCTCCAAGTCACAGTCTCCTGATTTGCAAAACCAGGAAGTTCAACTACTCTGGGATAGTTGGGGCAAGAGTGAGAGGGTGAGAGATAAGACTAGATGATGAGTGAATGAGTAAAGCCAGCTGGTATAAAATAGCACAATGTGAGGAATGTGGGAACCTGGAGGATGTATACCCTGTTGGTGCCATTAAGTCACTGTCTTCCCTAAAATAAGGTGGTACTTGATCCGATTGTAATCCATGACTTGATCATGTCCAAGACCTCACCCAACTCTGCTGTTTGCTGGCTCTCTCACCTGGCTTCACATGCCTCAGCTGAACCTATCTTTGCCATGGAGTTATCACGTCTCCCTGATCTTCAGGACAAGGCATGCTTGTTTGCAATGCAAAGAGCAGAGCACAATCACTGGCCTCTTCCTTCAAACCATCTTGTTTCAATCCCACACACCCCCTAAAATAAGATTGCAATTGACAAGGCTCTTGCTTTAACATAAGCAATGCCATTTGGACTGATCCAGGGCCATAATTCTGCTGCACTCACTCCTATCTGTGCTTCTGGAAAGGCTACAGGACCTGACACTCTCAGATGCTGTCACCATCCCCCAGTCAGCAGCATTTACCGTGACTTACCCTGGGTCCCTAGTTCCAAGCACTGCTTCCCCCAGGGAAGACGTGTCCCCAAAATATCTCATTTCTAATGGCCCCTTTATTTCAGAGGGAAGTCTCAGGAGGTTAGGCATCAAAAGAATATAGGTTGTTTGCTATGAAATGTGAGATTATAGAATTTGAAAAAAACATGCAACTATTGCAAAGTCCTTCTTTAAGCTGGTAGGAAACTGCATCTTTAGAGTGTATGCTTTGATATGACAAAATTGTTTCCAAATTGGACTTCTGAGTTCCTCTTTGCAGCCCACCAAGATTACTTCATACCAAATTCATCTCTCTTACCAATGTCTTAGATAGGCCTTAAATTTGGTGAGAAATAGTATTAGCAGAAGGGCATGGGAACCAAACAACCTGGGTTTGAATCCTGGCTCCATCATTGGAAATGCAAATGTTGTGGAACTAGGTCAAGCTTCTGAATCTATCTATGCTTCACCTCCCTCGTCTGTAAAAATTTGACATCGGGTTGTAGTCAAGATCAAATGAGAAAAACTTGTAGAGCCTTTAGTATGTGACATGTATGTAGTAACTATGCAATAAATGTTATCTCACTATTATAATGTCTCTAATCATTATATTGTAAACAAAATAAAATAATTAACTTGTAATATGTATTCCCTTTATGTTAGCTTTATTTGTCTAATTAGATAGTAAGTTCAAGAGCAAAGATAATACATATTTCTCTTTATTCCAATGATTCCCACCACCCCCACTACCACTCTCCATGAGCCCAGTGCCTTTTATATAAGACATATCGAGAGATGGAGGTAGGATGGTGGGGCATATTGTAGTGTAAGGGTGGGATGCTGTGATGATGAAATCCAAATGAGACATGTTCAATTTCTGGCTCATAATAATTAGTAGCCAATTTACCAAGCATCTCCTTGCCTCAAGTTTAGAAAGGATAAAATTGGGATAAAGTGATCACCTCATAAGGTAGCTGTGAAGACAAAACAATCAAAGTGGGGAGCTCATCATTGATACCCCCAAAATGCTTATTTTCTCCCATTCCCCCCTCCTTTCACCATTAATTAGTTGATCAGATCAGTACAAGGAGAGATTGAAAAGCATTAGGAAAGTGGTCCCTATTAGAAAAAAAACAAAGGAAGGTAGTCCAATTTCCCAAAGGTAAATACCATGAACATCATAACAAGGTCACATACTAGGTACCCTCCTGGCTGCCTAGCACCCAGACAGTGGATTCTCAGTGCCATTTAGAGGTGGGAAAACTGTCATCAACACAGGCTCTTCAAAAGCAACAGGGAGTGGGGGCCTTGGAGTCTTTAGGAAGTCTTGCCTTGATGACTTTAGAAGCTCTGGATAACATGTGTAAAAGAACATCCTATATTTCTTCTAAACTTTTCTTTCCTTATTACCTTCCTGTAATTTTGCTATCCTCTAGACACCACATGCCAGACGCAAGATGTGGGCTAGCTGGACCTACTGGCCTGACCTCATGGATATTAGTCCAAGTTTTCATGGAACCACAGAATGCTATTGATGAGAGGCGATGCTCCAGTAACCTCACCATAATGATGAAATCACAGAAAAGTTCAATGGCTGGCCCATGATCACGTACCTAATCAAGGACAGAAGTGAAATCTAGACCTGTGCACTTCTTTTTTATTTTAATTGTTGTTCAAGTACAGTTTTCTGTCTTTTACTTCCATCCCAGCCCACCTATGCACTTTTAACTTCCTCATCTTTCCGATGTTTCTCATGATCTGAATTCTGATACTGACTTCCCCAGCCTGCACCGGGTAGGATGTGATCAGTCATGACATTCTAGGTCTAAAATCAGTAAATTGAAGACATCAAGCAAAAGCCATTTCCATCAGCTTCTTTCTGCAGTGCAGAGCATTATATGTACTCCTCTCCCATGAGCTGCCTGTTCTCAGGGCTGAGATGATACCCTGAAACTTCTTCGTGTGAAGGACACAGAACCCAACTGGACAGCCACTCTGGGACTCCAACATGTGCTTCAGCGGCTTTACTATAGGGCTGCATTCAACGAACTGAATTACAAAAAAATTTAGTATCTTCACATTCTCACCAAACTGCTTTAAAACAACCAGCTGTGCCGCGCTTTCCCTTCTAATTTGACAGTCATAAGAACAACTCCTGAAGAACAGAAAATTCTTCAAGGGAGGGCTCTCAGTTTCAGAAACATTTTAGGAGGAGTAGAAGATAAAAGACATGTCAAGTTGAAATGTCATGTCTGGAAAGGATTGGGACATGGCCGAAGAAGGAATCTGATGTGCATTGAATGCATATGTACCAGGCACTGGGTGGGGTGAGTGCTCATGGCTTACTGCATTTGGTCCTCACAATGCTGAGCAATGAGTGTAATAACCAAAATGTTATAGATGAGAAAATGGGGACTTAGAAAGATTGAGAGACTTGCCCCAAGTCATACAAGGAATTTGTTGTATAGCTGGCATATTAGTTTTCTAGGACTGTTATACCAAATTACCATAATCCTCATGGCTTAAAACAACAGAAATGTATTCTCTCACAGTTCTGTAGGCAGAACTGAAATATAATGTTGGCAAGGATCTGCTTCCCCTTTTACAGGAAAATCCTTTCTTGCATTTTCCAGTTTGGGGTGACTCCAGGCATACCTTGGCTAGCAGCTGCCTAATTCCAGTCTCTGCCTCTGTCTTGACATGACTTCTCCACCTGTCTCTCCACTGGGCGTTTCTGATAAGGACAGTTGTCCCTGGATTTAGGGTCCACCAGATATACAGGATGATCTTATCTTGAGTCCCTTAATTACATTTGAAAAGACACTTATTCCAAATAAGATCGAATTCATAGGTTCCTTGGGTTAGGATGAGGATATATTTTGGGGAGGGCCACCATTCAACTCACTACCACAGGTTTTAAACTCACGCCTGTCTTACTTATATATAAGTACTCCCATTTACTCACCACACTGTCATGTGATTTACTGGGTTTTTTTTCCTTTACCTGTTTTCTCAAAGATGGCTTTGGCCAAGATAAAGATTCCAAGGAAGCCACAGCCACAGTATAGAGAGAAAATAGCCCTCCAAATGCCCAGAGTTTTCCAGAAGGCTAGTGACCATGTAGAAAGTCAAGCTCTCCTCAGTCCTGCTATTATTGTTCTAAGAACCAAGAGAGAGAACTGCCTCCTGAAAGACAACTTGCCATTGCCTCTAAACATCAAAACAGTTGATGTCTTTGAAAAGTTCAGTTCTCCTTTTGCAGGAGTAAAAGAGCTCTCAGGTGTCAACTTAACCTATAGCCAGCCCCTAATAAGTTTGAGATAAAAGGCCAATACATTCGAATAACATTCAGACACAATGTAATAGTATTTGTTACTAAGCCTATCTAATTATATCAGTCAATCTTTATTACCAGACCCACAAATGCAGAGAACTCTATTATAATCTCTCTTTTTAATGATCTCCTATCTGCCTCCTCAGACTCTACAATAAATTAATCAACTGTTCACAATCATGAGTAAACATCGACTCAATTAAGAATTGATAAATAAACAGTTCGCTCCAAGGCTTGTCCTAATATGGAGGGGAGTACCACTGGGCGCCTGCCAGGGCAATGTTCCGTGGGGAGTTCTGAGATGTGGACAGCTCACTAAGGCTGTGTTTCTTCTGCTGTTGTTTACAAGAGATGTTCTGGCTGTTGATTTTTGTTTCCACCCTGTGTGCATAAAAGGAGAAGAATTTAATCACTTTTCCTTTCTGGGTTTAAATTTGGAAGAATTTCTCATCTTATTCTTATTTGGCCCTACAGAGCATCACATATCTTAAAGAAAACTGGTAGAAAAACAGTAAAATGCAAGAACTGTGCACTCTGCCATATCCAAAAGTAAGGGGAAAAAAACCTTGTATATGTTAAGATGAAAAACTTGGTACTAAATGATTACATAATTGTTAGGGGTCAAATTGTGTCTCTCCAAAGATAAGCTGAAGCTCCGCTCTCAATAACACAGAATGTGAGCTTACTTAGAAATAAGGCCGTTACAGGTGTAGTTAGTGAAGACAGTCATGCTGAGTGAGCCCTCAGCTCCAATGACTGGTGGCTTTATAAGAAGACATGTGGAGACACAGACAGAATGTCACACAGGGAGAGAGAGTCCTGGGGTGACAGAGGAAGAGATCGACATGATGCATGTACAAGTGAAATAAAAACAAGGATTTCCAGCCATCTCCAAAAGCTAGAAAGAGGCAAAAAAGAATTCTACCCAAAGTCTTAGAGGAAGCATGCTCTGTGGGCACCTTAAATCTGAACTATTAGTCTCTATAACTAATTTCTGCTATCTTAAGCCACACACTTTGTGGTACTTTTCTGTGGAAGCCCCCCAGAAGGAACACAATGATTGACTATATGAGAATAATCAAGCAAACATTTTAAAGAATAAATAGCACACACTATACCAAGCATTTTATAGACATTAGCATATCAAATTTTCACAGATGAACCTTCATCTTATGAGTCCTCTTATCCCTACCATACAGATGAGAAAACAAGACCGATTAAGACTAACAGTCCCAACATCACAGAGCTAGCGAGTGGCAGGCCTGTCTGATACTAGAGGCAAACACTTCATCCCCTAAGACACCACACCGTAAGCCCTACCAGGAGAGGGGCACAACATTGTCATCCACCAGAGTGACCCCAGGTGTGTTTCCTGAGCCCAAGGGCTCTTCTGCCATATATGTAGACGGTGAGGGGGCCAGCGACTACAGGGGCCGCCCAGCATTCCGTCGCCACTTCGGCTGGCACCACTGCATGTGCGTGTTTTACATTTTCAATTAGCACATGAGATATGTTTAAACCAAGGTTTCTGCCGCTTGGAAATAAAGTTTAAAAACTATTGCTATATAGAGGAAACTTCATATCCATACAGGAGGGATACTAGAATTAGGAAATTGCCATTCTGCAACTTATAGTGAAATGAGGGCCCAAGGTCACCATCATCAAAAGATGCTCAAACATTAGGTGAAAGGTTCATTGGAAACATTACCATGGAAGAATCAGGCAGACCCTGTCTGAAGCTCCCATGTAGATAATGCTTGTGAGTCTCATAATGTGGTACAACAGGAAGTGTACAGTACCACATGCAAAACAATGGCACTTGACGCTAAGGAATCCCTTGATGTATACTAAGTTAAAGGGAGTGCATGGGAGAGAAGGGCAGCTTAAATGGCATGGTGAGGCTCCACCAGCCAAAACCAGAATGTAGCTCATTCTCAAGACAAATGGTTCCATTCAAAAAGAAAATAAAACTCAATGCACAAATACAGAAAGAAAGAAGATGGGGGTGGTGAATCAAGGGAAAGGGGACTATAAAAAAATAAAAGAGATCAAGAGATGCAAAACCTAAATAAAACATATGGACCTTGTTTAGATCCTTATTCAAACAAACTCAACACCAAAAAATATTTTTGAGACAATTGGGAAAATTAGAATATGGATCGAACATTAGAAAATATAATGGAATTGCTGTTAATTGTCTTGTTAGTTGAGATAATGCTATGGTGGTTGAGTGTAGGGGGAAAATGGTCCTCATTATTAGAGAAGTTCAGTGAAATACATTGAACACAGTGACATGAAGTCTGGGCTGAGACTAGGAAGAAGGAGGAAAAATCATGGCCTCTCCCCTAAAATCCAAAGAAGCAGCTGCTTTCATTGAAAATAGGCCATCCCAAATTGCCTGAAGTCATTACCTAGGAGGAAGCAAACCCCTTCCTCTCTTTAGGGCATATAGTTTTGAGAACTGCTTAGAATTGCCTAAAAATACTGTGTCAGCAAAGTAAGATTTGAGGGAGAAAAACTTGCCTCCTGAGGCCTGGGTTGAGTTGATCCGATTGGTGGAGCTTACCCTCCTCTTCCATAATACCTGGTTGCTTAACTCATGGTCAAGACTACAAAAATGTTATTATAAAATCAACAGTAGAAACATATGCCCCTGTGTTTCTGTGTCTGTGATATGTGTGGCCCATGGCAGGGCCCTTCTTGCTGAAGGTAAAGGTGTAAGGGTAGTATTGTCGCCACACATACCTCTTGTTGCAATGTGTGATCAAAGGAACTTATAGAAAATGCTTAAAATAGCATGCCTTCAGTAAATGTTAGCAACTATCATCATCATCATCATGATTACTATTATTATATTGTTGGTATTGTACAGTATTGGCATTGAACATTGTCTGTGTGTTCCCTTTGTGTTAGCTTTACTCGTCTATTAGGAGAGTTAGGAAAGTAGGCTATCCTTATGTATTTCTTTCTACCCTTCCCTCTCCCATGACTACATGGGGCAGTGGTGTGTACGTAGCAGGTTTGCCATAAATACCTATTTAAAAGCATACCCTTCGACAGAAGGGCTATAGGATCTGAGAACAAAAATGGAATTTAGAAGCAAGAGAGATGAGTTAAATTCCTGGTTCTGTCACGTAATAAATAGTGAGCTTGGTCATCTTGCTAGATGTCTTTGAACATCAGTTTCCTTATAAGTAAAATGGGTACCACAGTGCCACCTCATAAGGCTGTAAGGACACAGATGGATTCTAACTTGGTCGCTGACCCACCAGAAGCCTCTCTCTTCCTGTCTAGAAGCAGGTAGAGACTGCTAACTGACCGTCCTCTCTAAGGATGAGCTGCAAAAGGATGTACAGAGGCACATGCAAATGTTGCTCTGAAGGTTTGTGTCCCTTTCAAATTCAAATGCACAATCCTAGTCCTCAGTATCAGGAGGTGGAGCCTTTGGGAAGTGATTAGGCCCCGCCTAATCATGAGGAGCCTCAAGAGCCTCATGAGCCTTATGAGTAGGTTGAGTGCTCTTATAAGAAAACATGAGAGTTTGTTTCTGGCTCTCCACCATGGGAAGAAACCAGGAGGAGGGTCTTCACCAGACCCTGACCATGCTGGCATCCTGCTCTCGACTTCTAGCCTCCAGAACTGAGAAAAGTAAATTTCCATCCTTTAAATGATCCAGTCTAACATATCTTGTTATGATAGCCTGAACTTAAAAAAAAAAAAAAAAAAAAAAAAACAGTTGTATAATAAATATGTTCTCTTGCTCCCCTAAATAGAAAGTTGGTTGCTTTTTTAAAAAAGTTTCATTGGCATCAAGGCCATCTGTGCTGGAGTCCCTGTGACTGACTCTCTGGAATCCACCCAGCCCGGCCCACTGGCACCAGAGCTGGGCACTCCTCAAGGACAGCAGAGACTGAGGGGCTAATCCCCTGGTGCCCCCACTTTGAAAAAGACAATGTTGCAAAGACAAATAAAGGTGCAACCCTCTTAATACATCAGCAAAAGCTACCAAAGTCATTGGAAAGAGGAGGAAAATCAACAAACACTATTTTAACTTCCCTCAATTTTTCTAACTGTAATCAGTTCTAATTTACATTTTATCACAAATTACTGATAACCTTGAGTCAATGATTCTTTTCCCTAGGCTCAGCTTCCTCATGTCTAAAATGAAGTGTCCCTAACCTGAGCCTTTCACAGCTAGAGAATTCAGGGGGTCGATAAACCTTGACAGGAAAGAAATTATTTATATGTAAATATATTTATATGTATTATATAGATGATTTATATCATGTATAAAAATATATTTATTTCTACTAACTTGTAAGAGAAATGTAGCATTTTCTTTGATTATAAGTATAAGCAAAAAACATCATTGATAAAAATCACAGATATTGTTATGTCACATGATGGCCAAAATCCAAAATACTGTTGAAGTTCACCACTACTTTGTAATTACAGTCGCTGTTAGACCTCCTTTTAAACCTTATTTATGTTAATAAAGAAGCATATCAATAAGTAAGTCATGAATTTGATTTTTAAATAGTTTGAGTATAGTGTTTCAATATACTTAGTTTACATTGTAATTCCATCTATTTGATTTTGTGCATTTAAAAAACACTGGTCTGAGAAGGGGTCCCTGGGTTTTACCAGACTGTCAAAGGGACCTAGTACACCACAAAGGCTAAGGGCCCAGCAGGGTCTCCGAGATCCCTACCAGAGATCACTCCACAACTGGCTACTGGCAATCCACAATGCTGTTAGCTGTTGTGGCTTCAGCGATCCTTGCTGTGGGCTTTGTCTGGGACCAGACTTCCTGGGTTCTACCCTGCCTCTGGCCCTCACTGGCTTTGTGACAGAGCAGTTTAATTGGCCTCACTGAGGCTAAGTTTCTTTTTTTAAAGTATAGGTCATTCCATCAGCTTCTCTGGGCATTGTTGTGAGAGATTAGTAATGCACTTTCAAAAATGGTCAGTGCCGAAATCAGCAAATGATTACTGATGTTATTCTTGTTAGGTTTGTAACGTCTTGGTGCCTGGTTATTTTAAACCATATCACTTAAAGGGACAAACCTTCCCCAAACCAATTCTACTATTAATCAGGCTCTTTGGAATATGGCCTTCAATATTTCAAGGAACGAACAAGAGATAAACCAATAGAATAATGGAAGTAACTAGAAATCATTGGGCCCAACTCTGTTCTAAACTGTCATAGAAGAACTGTCCAAGAACGTGATACTTTGAAAAACTCCATACTGAGTTCATTTGACTAGAATTTCCTATAGAATTCTCTTTGCTCTGGGACTGTATATGTTTTACCCCTCACTTAATTTCCCTCCTGCAGTTTGTATATAGAAACTGATAAGAAAGTCCTAATCTCAAACTGTGTGTGAGATTTTGTGGATATGACCTTAATGTAAATAGTGCAATCACTCCCTACAAACTGTTCCTGTCATAAGGCTTTTGTGATAATAATTAACGAAGCCACTTAGAGACTTTGTTCTCCATTAGAGGGGTGCTATCTCCCCTAGCAAGGGTGATTTTATTACTTTGCATAAACTTTTGTGGTTTAAAAGGAGCAGTAGTAAAGTTAGTTCAAGGCCCCTTATGACTTCTTTGTCCTGCAGAGTTGGGGAGGAAAAACATCATTGAGGTATGAAAGGCTGTTTGTTTACAATCAGTACTCAGATCCTTGCCTTTTTCATAAAAGGCAAGGAAACCAGCAGGAGAATTACAATACCCAGCACCTCCCTGGGTCCCTCTGCATTCTCCACATTTGTGTATTAAGCAGCCAAGCAGCTGTTGAACAAGTATTATCAACAAAGAAATCTTCTAGCCCTTTGATTCAGGCTATTCATATCTTCTGCCCTGAAATAAAATGACTTTCACAATTAAAACACTGAAATCAATGTGGTATCTATTGTCATGTCTGCAGGAGAAAAGCTTTAATTACAGCCATAGTTAGATAACACAATCATTACACCTCCTTAATCTCAAATATAAAACCATCACCCTCTGAGTACTTTGCCACCCTTTCTTTGATTTTTTTTTCTTTTCCTTTTTTTCCTTTCTTTTTTTCCCCCCAACATGAATGGCTTTTTATCTAAGCACTTCAATTTGCATGCCTTTGCTCGGAGGCAGCTCCCCATGATATGTTAATTGCAGATTGCTTTAAGTACTAAAAGATTAACATAAAACCCTTTGCAAACAAGCTAATAGTTTATGATAATTTTTGCATGGCCTTTGTCTGTCTATCACTGGATTGCCTCTAGCTGTAATTTTATAAAGAAGCTGTAAAATATCATTTAAACAAGTTCATTTACACATAATTATTACCAGAATCACATTATTCAATTTAGATACTCCAGCCTATTAACAATCCATGAACTAAAATGTAATTAAACTATTTTCCTTTTATGAACCTATTCATTACAATGTGTGGGAGATGGATCTCTCAGTTTCACTGCAAATTTCAGCACTTTGTTGTTGAAATTGACAAGTCTGGCACTCATTATGTACTTTTAATTATATTAAAAGTATTGCAAGACAGCTCAGATAAAGAATATATTTAGAAAAGAATGCCTGAAAATGCCAAGATGGTGTCATCCCTAAATATGTATTTATTTTACTCATGCATTTTCCCCTCTTAACCATGAAAAATAAAATCAGGCTCATTGTTTTAATTGAGATTTTCATAGCTTCTCTTAGTAATTTTTCTAATTTAAGCCAAGGATAAATATCTAATTAATTGTGTTTATCATTTTTCCTGATTTCTATCTACTTTTTAAAAACTATAGTTGAAATTATACCTAAATGAGTATGTTCTTCCAGAGTTTATATACAGACACACAATTACCTTGAATATGAAGGATGCCATATTTAGGATTTGATTAAAAAGTGCTGAAGAGCTTAATTTGTGGTACAACCTTTACTCTGTGTGAGAGAACTGCATAGATGGGAAACAGTTCCTCTGTTTTGAAAGGGGCAAGTTCCCTGCTTCTGCCTGGTGATTCCCAGGTAACTCAAACTCTCTCAGAGCAGACCTAGAACAGCCGATCTAAAACTAGAAGTTTAAGACTGGCTATTGATGGATATCCAAGTCAATATTAACGACACAGGACATCCCATTTTGGGGTACTTCTAGAGCGGCTATCAAAGAGGAGCCCCACAAAATCTTGAGCCCAGCCTGGCCACCCCCAATCCACCAACCCACCAAAGCCTCCCACCCACAAAGACATATTTGGTGCATCATTGTCCAAAGCTTTGCTTTCCATTTTTCCCATTTCCATCCTCCATAAAATGCTCAACACCTCCCTCTGACTACTATTTGGATTTTATATATGCCTCACAGATTAATGTACGACCAAAAATTTCCATTAAGAACTTTTCTGGCCCTCCACAGTCCATGTTGACTGAACTCCTGGAGACCCGGTAGCCTGCACACTCACTAGACGTCGAGCACACTGATTGTTATATAGGTTGCTATGTGCTCTGTGAGTATCTCCTCTTTTCAACCACACTGTGAGTTTGTCTTCTTAAACTTCTATTGCCTTCTTACAGCCTAATAGTGTCTTAAACTTGGCCAATATTTAATTAAAATACCGTATGTGCTGATTAGATATTAAAGCCAACCACTCTCCCTTTTTCAGAGAGTCACCGTTAGGTCACACTGTGGAAGACCAGAGGATGTGCCCTGAGAGTCCTTGGCAGTACCCTAATTTAGTCACAAAGAAGAAATTTGGGTGATTATAAGGATAGCTTCATCATTTGGCCAAGAGCTCCTTGAGAAAAAAAATAATCACCCTAAAACTTTCTGGGCTTCATTTACTATTGTCTACCCACTCTCCCTTCTGAAAATGGGTAATTTGCAGTGAAAGCAAGACCCCAACTTAATAACTGGTATGGTATGTGCCCAGTAACGGAGCCAGTTGTCAATCACAGAGGAGCAGTAAGGGAACAGGGAGAAAACCAAGAAGTGATGGACTTTACAACTCTTGCCTAAGAATAGTTCCAGGGTGATTTTTCAAGATCTTTAAATAAATAGATAAACAGACAAACAAACAGACAGACAGGTCTGTGGCCAGTAATTCAGACTATTTTACTGATGTACTTACTGAGATCACTCACCGGATGGACAGAATCTAAGGGGTGTAGAAGAACAGATTGGTCACAGTGGAATATGTCTTCTCTTTGGCATAAGAGTTATTTTAGGCTGTCTATTTTCAAGAAACAGTAGACATGAAGGGAGCTCTGAAAGCCAAGTGTAGGTACACCTCGTTTCATTGCATTCCACTTTATTGTGAATTTCTTTTCATCTCATTTTTTACAAATTGAAGATTTGTGGCAACTCTGTGTAAAGCAAGTCTATCAGTGGCATTTCTTCCACAATGTCTCTGTGTCACAGTATAATGATTCTCACAATATTCCAAAATTTTTCATTATTGTTTTATTTGCAGTGATGATCTGTGACCAGTGATCTTTGACATCATTATTGTCATTGTTTCAGGGC
This sequence comes from Tonatia bakeri, assembly GCA_004024845.1. Classification (NCBI taxonomy): domain Eukaryota; kingdom Metazoa; phylum Chordata; class Mammalia; order Chiroptera; family Phyllostomidae; genus Tonatia; species Tonatia bakeri. The sequence goes on along the minus strand of PVIA01004802.1, from coordinate 99,936 downwards.
ACCACAAACCATGCTCATGTAAGTTGGCAAACTCGGTTGATAAACATATGTCTGTGTTCTGAAGGCTTCACTGGCTGACTGAACCTCTGTTCCTCTTCCTTTCTTCAGGCCTCCATATTCTTTGAGACACAACAGTATTAAAATTAGGCTAATGAATAACCCTACAATGATTCCTAAGTGTCCAGGTTGACTCACAAGTATCTCACTTTAAATCAAAAGCTAGAAATGATTACATTTAGTGAGAAAAGCGTGTTTAGAGATGAAAGAGGCCAAAGGCTAGGCCTCTTGTGCCAAACAGTTAGCCAAGTTGTGAGTGCAAAGGAAAGGTTCTTGAAGAAAATTAAAAGTGCTACTCCAGTGAATACACAGATGATAAGAAAGGCAAACAGCCTTATTACTGATATGGAGGAAGTGTTAGTGGTCCGGATAAATCAAACCAGCCACGGTACTTCTTTAAGCCAAAACCAAATCCACAGCAAGGCCCTAACCTCCTTTGAGTCCATCAAGGCTGAAAGAGGAGAGAGAGCTGCAGAAGGAAGATTTGAAGCTAGCAGAAGTTGATTCATGAGGTTAAAATGTAACTAAATCTTGCTTGTCCAAATGTACTGAAGCAGAGACCTGGGGAATCCACACCACTCTGTGACTCAGATACTAGGCAAAGGCAATGTGACAGGCGTTCTATAATTTTTTTGCTTCAGCATATGTATTTCTCTTATCTTGATCCTCACAATCTTGTTTGCTTTATTCACTAGTGTACATTAAAGTCTGGCACAGTGCCTAGACAACTCAATAAATGTGTTAGAAGTTAAATTAATTGGTAGATACTTAACACACTAGTTGGGCTTTTACTACACAGGAGACTCTCATCAGAACCAAGCACATCAAATACTAGAGCACTTCAAAGAAATACCGATCGAAATGCTGGGATAAGGTTTTCAATCTTCTTGAAGATAAGAGAGTAAGGGGGTACTAGGAAGGGCAGAACATCCTTTCACTGGCAGGGTGTAGCATTATTTGATAGGTCCTCCCAAGTGTGGACAAAAAAAAAAAAAAATGGGACTCTTTTATAAATCTGACCAGAAGTAAACTCACAGGTTGATTTGATCTTAAATTCCTAACTGGGCAGGTCATGGAGGGTAGTCACTTCTCAGCCTATGGAAAGGTTTATCTTTGCCTCCAGCAAGCCCTGTGCATTCTTTTGTGCATCTAGGTTAACACACCTTTGAAATGCCAGAGCAATCCTCTTTTTTTGGGCCCCCGGAGACATAACGGCTCTTGAGGGAATGCACAATCTTGGTTACTATCCTGTACTTTTTTTTCTTCCACCTTTGTGTAATTGTTTCATGTTCCCTCCTTAACTCTAAAAGCATAAAATGAACTGAAAAACTGTCATTCTCCAGAGCATTTAAGATTTTGCTGCTGGTATGTCATCAGTGTGGCGTGAATAAACTCTTACAAAATTTTTTTCTACAGGTTTGGATGTTTCTTAGGTCAGTACAAGCATTATTCAATTCTTCAGGAGATTATACTTGGGTTTGACTTTGCTGTTTACTATTTGGTTACAATCTAGACATAGTAAAGTCACATGTTAAATTGTAGATTTTTGTCTAGACAAAAACAAAAAGCAAAAACGAACAAACAAAAAAGTCCTAGAGGTTTGATATTTTTGTTCAGTAGGTAGGACATTGATTAGTTTTTTGTCTAACCTAGAAATCCTAGTTTAATATTATTTTTTAACCCTATAAATATCCAGTCCTCAAAAGCCCTTGGGAACAACTTTACCATATTACTGGTACCCTCATTACTAAGTTAAATACAGTAATAATTTACAGCATATGTGTTCATATAGTATTTATGTGAGTCATATATTTTTATTTTTTGAAAATTATACTTGGCAGTGTCCTAGGACAGGGTTTAGTAACCTCTGTAATGCTGAGGGGTCTTCCTAATGCACAGGCCACAGCTTTTAAATTCTGACTTAATGCAAATAAGAGATGCCAGGGGACAGACACATAAGGTGACAGGATGGTTGGCAGGTATCTGATCACTCAAAATCTTTGATATCTGCTAGACAAAAGCATAGGGCTTAAGGTCAAGGGATTGTCCAAAATGAGAGAAAATTCCCCCAAAGAGAAAATGAAAGAGGATGGGGCTGGAGCAAAGAGTGGACAAGTGAACAGAGAAAAGAGTTTGAAGAGATGTATATAAAGGGGCCTTAGGGGACTCTGTTTTGATATTTATGACCCAGAAGAAAGGCATTCCTCTTCCTTCGAAGAAATGGTTCAACTAGATAATTCTGGAGGTCTTGTGCAGCTTGAATATCAAATATCCCAATGGTTCCTTGATTGGAATTAAGGGGTCTCTTTCCTATCTCTACTTTCCCAGTGCCCTTAGATGCTGACAAAGGGACTTCACACCTACTTACTCCTATGTTCCTGGTACCTTCCACTGCGCACCTGTTCCTATGGGACTATGTCTAACACCAATCTTCAGAGAAAGAAATTCTCTTTCTACCAGTGTAGGAATAAGAATTTCCCCAGAGTTGAGTGTATGTTCTTGCTGTGGTTTTTTTGTTGTTGCTGCTGTTTTTTCATTATGCCTTTTAGCTTTCTTCTCACCTGCAATTCTCAGACTCCAGGAAAAATAAAAATGGGGACTTGAATCCACTGACTGGCCATTTGAGTGCCCCATGCCCCAGCCCCCAGTGGGGCTGGAACCCACCTGGAGGATCAAAAAGGAGACCTTAACTGCACATTTCACTTTTCGAGTTTTCTGCTTACCTACCTGGCTCAAAACACACACTGCCTCTTGGATATCTATAAGTTGTAGGCAGCTTAACTACATTCCCTCCATGCCTGGGGGAGAGTTTCAACCTCAAACAACTTTATTTAAACAATTTCGTACTTAACATGTTTTTCTCAGTGCTTCAAATCCAATCACTCCCTGCGTTGCAGGAAAGAACTGCTACAGGACAAAAAGAACAACACAACCTGTTTTTATTTTAATATCTTCCGGGTCTCTCGGCACTGCCATCATTTGGGCTGTCAGCCCTTCACCGCCCGAGGTGGCTTCCTGCTCTCTGCAGACAGTCTGCCTCTCCACTAATGGCACTGTTCGGGCAAGGGGGAAATGCAATTTTCCACTCCATTACAAGCACTGTGTAAAAGGACCTCTTTTCCTCACTGCACACAGATAAGGACCTAATGAAATTCTATTCACTAAGTATTACAATAGCCAACTCCACTGCAAATACAGGCGTTCTAAGTGCCTGCCAGGCCCCCAACTCCAGAAGTGATTGCCACTGAACGTCCCTGGATTGGATCCCGTCAGGATGAAAAACTATGGGGTAAGCAGGGAGAGACTCTGGGGGGAGGGAAGGTAGCAAAGATATCAGCAGATCCTTGTCTTTGGCTCTTTCTTCTAATCGCCATGCCTGGATGGTGTTTCTTATGGACCCTGGTAGAAGCTTGGAATTCTTACGTCTGGAAATAGCAAACTTGGGAGAGCCAAAGTACCTCCTAAAAATTCTGAAATCACGTACCCTATAGAAACAGGTAACAGAGGTGAGAGATACAGGGTGATGCACAGTTTGCATTCTAAAATAAGAAGTAAAAACAGACAATGTTCCTACCAATAGTGTAAATCTCATACAGTGCTTGAGGTGAAACTGTTAAAAGCCAAAATTACTTTTTCATATTCGTCCCCATTTCTACCTGTGGCCCTGTGATGCCTATCCCTTTCCCCATGTGCTATTTCCCCTTGATGCATGATAAAGCTATACCAAAGTAATGGAAAAGAAAATCCCCTTCCCCTCCCCTCCATTTACAGTGTGAATGTCCTCATAGTGCCCTGGGTCCCTGGGGCTGAGTTGTGTCCTCTGTGCAGCCGACGCTTGTCCTCTGCGAGCACCTCTGGATTTGCCTCCCACCACTCTTACAGCCCTGCCCTCCAGTTCGATTCTGTCACAGAGTTACCCATTCACCAGAGGAGGCCTGACGAAAGTCTAGTCTAATAGCAAATTGAGAGACCGCTCCTGAAGACACAACGCCTTGTCTTTAAAGTATTAATTGTTAATGTTGAGTTTGAAGGTATAGGTTCTATGTTTGGGACACAGGCCCTTGCTATAAAATATCTTCAACCATGCAACAAAGGTACTCCTGTATCTCAGTTGAGCCACACAACTAAACCATGAGAAAAACAGAAAAATACAGTCTTATCACATACATAACTATAAATACATACACATTTATTAACATATATACTTACATATATATACATTTACATTAAAAGTGTTTTCCCTGTATCCTCACTTCCTATTCTCATTTGTCACCTCAAAGGCACTGATTTTAATATGGTCCATGTGGACCTTGTTATCATGCAAATTTTTGAAAAATGTATTTTTTCACTTTATACAATGTCGTATTATGCACCCATGCTATCACATGTCATTGTGTTTGTTTTAGCTGTTGTATAATGCTCCAATGAAAATACATATGACAGTCTCAGGATTTTGCTATTGAAATGGTAATACCAAGGGCTTTCTTTATGTATCTCCTATCATACATGTATCACAGTGGAATTGCTGGGGCATCAGCTATATTAAGATTCAACCTCAGGTGAATAATTTTTCAGGGCAGAGCACAAATATGTTCTCCCCCATCAGCAATGGGAAAGAGCTCCTGGGGCTCTACATCCTCTCTGACACTTAACATTGAAAATGTTTTTTTGTCAGTCATGTGTGTAAAAATAGTTTATTGTGTTTTCTTTGCAATTCCCTAATCACTAAAAGTATTGTAGATGCCTCTTCCCATGCTAATTGGTCATAAATATTTTCTTCCTTGCAAAATGTCTCTATCTTTTGTCCACTTTTCTATTTGTTTATAGTTTTTTTATTAGTTTATAGGGATACTTTATATACTTTTAATACCAATCCATTATTAATCGTAATACCTTCTAGTCTGTAATTTGTCTTTTCTGTTTTTTAAGGTATCTTTTAATTAACAAATTTCTTCATCTTAACAGACCAAAAACTAACAATCTTTTCTTTTATAGTCAATACTTTTTATATCTTTTATTATTTTTTGTACTTCTTCCATTTGCTATTTAGTCCCCTTATACTTCCTTCCCTCCCCACAATCACCACACTGTTGAACTTGTCCATGAGTCCTTTTTCCCTTTTGCTCAGTCCCCCTACCAGGGATTTAATCCTCCTCCCCCTTCGCTGTCATCCTGCTCTCTATGAGTCTGCCTCTACTTTGCTTGTCAGTTCAGTCTGTTCATTACATTCCACATATTAGTGGAATCATATGATATTTATCTTTCTCTGACTGGCTTATTTCACTCAGCATAATGTTCTCCATGTCCATCCATGCTATTACAAAGGGTAAAACTTCTTTTATGGCTAAGTAGTATTCCATTGTATAAATGTCCTGTAGTTGTTTTATCCACTCACCTACCGATAGATACTTGGGCTGCTTCCATCCATACCTTGGCATTGTAAATAATGCTGTAATGAACATAAGGGTGCTTGTGTTCTTTCAAATTAGTGTTTTGGGTTCCTTTGTATATATTTCCAGAAGTGAGATCACTGGCTGAAAGGCAGATCCATTTTTTAAAGAAATTTCATTATTGCTTTGAGCTTATATAATTTTTTAATTGTTGTTCAATTACAGTTGCCCCAATTTTTCCCCTGCTGCTCTCTCCTGCCCTGCTCCTCACCTCTGCCCCCTCAGTCAGTCCCTACCCTGTTGTCCATTATCATGGGTCCTTTATACATATTCCTTGATTAGATGTTTCTCCTTCTTTCCCCCATTGTCTCCTTCCCCCAGCCATTGTCAGTTTGTTCCTTATTTCCATATCTCTGGTTCTCTTTTTCTCATTTGTTTGTTTGTTTGTTTCAGCTGATGTCGTTTTAATTTATGTTAGTCATACTGTTACGTACTTTCCTACTTTCCTTCCTTCCTCCCTGCCTCCCTCCTGTCCTTCCTTCTTTCCTTCTTTCCCTCAAGTAAGATTTATTGTGTTTTGATGTGTACATCTACTCTGCTGCTTCTAGGATATGCATGCACATTGTATCAAGCTATTCTCACTTATGCCCATTTTGTAAATAAGTCTATTTATAATGTGATCAATTTATAAAACCTTCCTCCCAATTTCCTTTTTCTCAAGAACAAAGTAGTTAAGTAGAATTGGGATGTAGATAACTTTTGAGATAGAAGAGAAATAATTACCATGTGTACTTTCATAAAGTCTTTTTATGGGCTTGAAAAGGCGTTGCATTACCTAAAAAATGTAACAGATGCACACATTTTTTAAAGAATCTACTACATCCTGACAAATAGATTTAGCCCACATCTTGACAAATACATTTCATCTTCTGTGCTAACACCTAACATTTGACAATGGCCATTGAGAGAGTTCTGTTAAAAGAACTCAGTGAGAAAGCACCAGTGCTTCCTAACTGATCAATTAGCCATCACTGTTGGGGACTTGGGAATGGCAGCAGGATGCCCTGCATCTACCATCTCAGGTAGAGTACATGTTCCATCCCTCAACACAAACCTTGAGACTTCCTAGGGGCAGAAAAAGAGCCGAGCCCACACATGTTTATCCCACTGCCCAAAATGAAGGCATCTGCTTCTGTACACTCTGTCTGCTGCTGAGGCAAAGGTATAAAATAGCAGACTGATGAGAGAAACAGCTCAGGCCCATGTCCTTGAGCACTGGCTGGTGTCCCCCAACTGTCCACTTATGTACACATTCTCGCCCAAATGCTTCTAATTGGCCGTTTTAACTGGCTGTGAGATGATATTTTAGAATTAGGTTTCTGAAGAAGAAGAACAGGCAGGTTGTAAGAACAGCTGCAAAGAAACTAATTTCCTAAGCTCTGGCCCCATTAGTTATGCAGCAGGTGGTTCCGTTCAATCCAGGTGGAATTTGCTGAGAGCTCTTTCATTCCCACCACTGCATCTGATGCCAATAACAGATCATCAAAGCTACAGAATCACCCAGTACGGCTCCTGACACATTGTGAGTGTCCAAGTGAATGTTACTTTTCTTTACCTTCTCTTTTTCTTGCTTTCTGAAAAAAGATTTCAGTTCAAACCGAGAAATGAAGCTTGCCCCATGCATATCACAACCACTACTCAACAATTCTTCAAAAATATAGGTGTTACTCACCAGACGGAACAAAAAGTGAGGTATTGGAAATGATATTCCAAGTGGACAGCAATTGTCCTTGGCTAGTATAAGTTATATGGAGTAAATGGCTTGCATGAAGCAAGCATTCCATAAATATTTAGTTAAGGAATGCCTTACAGTAACAGCATGAAATGTTCACATTAGAAAGGATAAGGGAGATTATTTAAACCAACTCCTTCATTGTACGGATAAGGAAATAGTGTTTTTTCAAAACATTATGTGACTTCTGGGACTGAACTCCATATTTCTAACCTCTAGTACAGTAGCCTTTGTGCTATATTATGCTGTATTTTATGGCCAAACTAAAAATCTCCAGAGAATTATGCCTGGAAGCATTTAGGTGATATTCAATCGGAGACATATCTGCCTCTCTCACCTCCATGGGCCCATGATGTAACATGTAACCCAGGCAGCTGGAATCCAGACCCTGATTCAAGTAAGTGTATAGAGCTCCTAACTTTGCATGACCTCCAAGATAATCCCCTTAGCTATGGTTTTAATTTTTTTAAATTACTCCGCTTAGAGTATCTCTAAATTTTAAAAGCATTACCATTAACAGGTTACTTCAAATTGTCCCTGTCAGCTGGAGCTGGGGGAAGCTCTGGTGATGTTTCCCCAGTGAATAATAATTTGTTTCAAATTTTAAAGGACAAAACATATTCTTGGCAACCTCCTGTAGGGAGAAAAACTATTTCCAAAGCTCTTTAATACATCTTGAAATAATTTATGAAACTTACGAATATATTATTTCAGGAATGTGCATTTGCAGTCAAACAAAGAATAATTATTCACTGTTAGAGGATCCTTTGATGGGACATTATCTTTTCTTTCATAGGTGACTGCCGAAAGAAACAATGTTTCAAAGCCACTTTCAGGTTAAAAACCTCTATTTAGGAAATGAAAGCTAATTTGATTAGAAAAGGTGTTTAATTAACCACTGCATCTACAACTTTGCCATTGAAGAGAAATCCTGATGTCGTGTGTTTGAATTTGAGGGGATTACAACTAATTGAAATAATTACTTATCTTCTCAAGTGATACATGGTTTAATTTTATTAAATGGATACAACCAAGATGTCTAGAGAAATCACAAAGTCAGTTGTCTTCCATTCATAGCTCAAGATACACACATTGATCTCCTATTACAGTCTGGATTATAGACAGAAGGACACACCTTTGGTGATGAATGGTGACAGAGATGCCAGTGCAAAATAGGTCTTCAGATTGGCCAATGATATCCTTGCACCTATTTTGTTTTTAAAAGATGTAGCTGTAATTAAAGGAATGGGAAATTCCTGAATATTGTGTAGATCACAAATGCTAAGTTTAGGGTATATTTTTGGGGTGTGACACAAGACAGCACAACTTGGAAAATGATGGCTCAGCTTGATACACTCATGGAAGTACTGTATGTAAGAGCTCACAAAACTAGAAGGGAAAGGAAAGTCAGGTGGCTGGTCCTAGAATAGTCAGCAGTGGTACACTGCAGGGATTAAATTTATGGACACTGCTGTGACCTCTTCCCTCCCCCATTTCCTGACCAAGTCCGAGTTATTGCAAAGTCTGTGTCACTTCCATCCATGCTGTTCTTGGTCTTTTACCATTTCAACTACTTCTACCATGGTTACCAGCACATGCCTTGGCTCAAGATTGCCAATATGGGTTGCAGATCCTAGTAGTCTCCCAAATGTGGTAAACAGGTTTTCTCAAAGTGAATTTCAATCTCCAAAAATGTCCATCAAAACATATACTCACTTGCAATAAGATACAGAGGCTACTGAAAAAACAAAGTGTCTTTGCTTCTTGGCTGAAATTACCATTAATTCAGTGTGGACCTTATAGTTATCTTTTCTCTGTTTGCCAGAAGGACTAACTGGCAGTGCTCATATTTTCAGTGGGCTTCGGATGAAGTATTGCTTAGTCAATGTACTTTGGTAGACATGTCACTCCCAAAACATGGAGGTCCGTGAGTAGGACATATGATAAAAAGAATCTTTGTGTATGAATCTTCGTGTATGAATACAACAGCTTGTGTGTGTTATGTGCTGTTGAGTTGGCTCCACCTCCTGGTAGCCCTGTGAATGAGTGATGTCTGCCATGTCCTGCTCAGCTCCTGTAGACTCATGCCTATGGTTCTTTTATGGAGTCAATCCATCTCCCATTTGAGCTTTCTTGTTTCCTGCTGCTTCTTTTTCCCCCCCAGCAGCAATATCTTTTCCAAAGAACTTTGCCTTCTCATAATGTATCCAAAGTGGGACAGCTTCCATTTTGTCACTTGGGGCCGCAGTGATGTTTCAGGTTTAATTTGCTCCAGGACCCACTTGTTTATCTTTCTGGTGACCCACGGTATCCATGCAGCTCTCTTCCAAAAGCCTAAACCCTTCTAAATTTTCCATAGTGATCTTTCCCTTCTCTGAATTCCTATCATACTTGGGAACCACAGTTATTACTTGGCCATTTTTTACACTATTTTTACAGTATTTTTGTTTTATAAATTCTATGCCATGCAAACAGAGAACTCTGCAGGGCAGAAATTATGCCCTATATTTCTTCTGTATTCTCCACACTAAAAAACACAACACATAGGCTGAAATTATCAGTCCATATTTATCAATTAATGAATTTGGGCTATGTTTCCTTTTGATACTCTTTGAGGTCCTGTGATATCAAGAACTTTTTGCTTTTCTGTTTCTGGACAAAGAAACTGAGGCAGTGCCTTTTTAACATTAGCTCCCATGCTCAGAACTTGTGGGATTCACGATTAACAAGTGACAAGATGACAACTTGGGCTGGCCACCAAGACCTTGATGAAAAGGCCCAATGCCAATTCTGTGCTCCATGAAGAATTACATTGATGAAGGGAATATGAGGATGATTTGTATGGCTCTGAAGATCCTTAGCTTAGCTAAGGCTGTCTGGCAAAAGGGCTAGTCACAGAACCAGGTGTCATCAAGAACAAACCCAAGAAACTCTCTGAAGTAAGCAGCACATTTCTACTTCATATGTACAGATCTCCAAGGTTTTCTCTAGCAATATTAAAAACAACTGATGACTTTGTACATGTCAACCTACTGAAGCCTAAAAACTATCTTGCACAAATCAGTCAAATGACATTTTTGTTTCAGCTCAATAAACTATGAAGTAAAAAACCTAGAGCACAGTTATTGACTATTTTAGTTTGGACGAGTGAATTCTCTCCTGCTAGATTATCACCTGATTTTACGTGATTAACCCCTGTTTCCAACACTTTTTAGATGTGTAAGGTAATTGGGATTTATTCAGTAGTCATCTGTGTGTCCAGTGTGAGGCAAAGACAGAGAGGAACCATAAAAGACAACTGAGTGACTACTAACTGGGGAAACTGATAATCTAGTCAGGAATTAAGACTCACGCACAAGGGAAAAAAGGTTGGGGAGAACGTGGATCAGACTCTGAGAGCCATAGGAATTCAGAAAGAGGAGAAAGCACCATTGACTAGCGCAGTCTAAGACTTCCCAGACCCAGGCTTAGTGACCTATCTGCTGTTAGGTTCAGAGAGGGAGGAAGGACCTCTGGACAGGTGGTACAAGATAAGCAAAGACATGGGAGACAAGACATAAAATCACAAGAGGGCTAGAAAAGCAGATGAGCCAGGAGTACTCACATTCCCAGAAAGAAGGCAGAACATGAGGGGTGTTGGATCATGATGCAAGACCCCCAACACAGGTGGGGAGTAGGGGACTGCTCTGTGAGTGCGTGGGTAGCTTAGAAAAGACATCACATCTGGGAGTTTTCAAACCACTTTTTATCAACTTTTACAAAGAAAATCTTAGACATCCAATATATAATAAATAAAAGCAGAGTAGTTCCCTCAATATGCTCCTGCCTTCCCACACACATACATAATGCAGTTCCTGACATACCTTTATGGATTCCAAGAGAACACAGTTTGAAAATAAGTAAGGTCTAATCTCCTCCTCTTCCTTCATCAGAGACAGAGGGGGAAAAATGATCCCAGAGGGCTGAAATAACTTCAAAGAAGCAATGATGAGCCTCTGCATGCCTGATCACTTTCTGTTCTTATCTCTCTTCAGCCACCCCCACCCCAACCACTCCCTCACCTTACCCCTGACACCACCTCCCTGCATCCACAAACAACTATCAATGATAATTTGGGTCCCTGCTATCTTCAAAACATTTCACAAATATCTGTTTTCTTTATTCAATCTCTATGGATACAATGTCACCACCTTTGATTCCAGATTGCTTCATAGATGTTTACTGAGCACTTACTATATGCACTGCATTCAGAGAGTGAGACAGACTTGGGCCCACCCTCCAGGAACACTGTCAATCATTATGGAGTAAAGGAATATGAACAAGGTGGGCAAACTGCTGAATTATGTATTTGTGTTTCTGTGCTACTTTGCATTCCATTCATACTTTTAATTCAAATGTACTCATTACTTAGCTGCATTGCTCAGAGGACTGCCTTTTCCCTCACCTCCACCCCCTGCTTGTTGTAGTAGCAGAGCTTGAAACCATAGTATAATTAACATAATTAAAGTATTAATAAAGATTGAAGGGGTTGGACACTGTGTGAAATGCTTAATTTTGTGTATCCTTAACTGATTGAATGTTTAGGTTTGCATTTCAGCTGTCACCCAAATTATGTGTAATTAAGCCAAAGCTCGGATCTGCCTGTCTCAAACCCAGTGCGGATGGCAGACAGATTTGATTCAGGGGAGAAGGTGGTAAATCTGCCCACTCATTTATAGCTGTGTGCTTACACACTTTTTTTTTATGCCTCTCTTGCCTTTTCCCAGTGCATTCATCGATCAAATTATCCCATTAGCCTGGGATGAAGAATAGATAGCTAGAGTGGGGAAAAGAATCAAATGGTTTCAATATATTCCCTGGCTACTATTCCTCACCCCAACACCCTGCCAGCTCTCCCTGGGTGGTGTTCTCTTGTGCTGGCGTGGTGCTGCAGGTCCCCTCTCACTCACAGAGGACCCAAGTCAATGCTCACAAAGTGTTGTAGATGACATCTCAGTATTAGAAACAGCCACAAACCTAAGGACTAGGCTCTGTGTGCAGGGAGACACATGCTTTGGAATGCAAGCTGGGTACCAAGATCATTTAAAGAGGTTACTTACAAGAGACCAAAGAAGATACCAAATCATTGTCTTGACATGGAAAGAGTCATTGCCCAGAGGCAAGGGCCCCAGATATGAACCAGTACCCACAGAAGAGGTCTGTGGGTGTTCACATAGATCATGTATCTCTCTCAGGTAAAATCCAATCATTCAAGGAAGCTTATGATCATGTAGATTGTGCTCATTCTTATGCTGGACATAAAGAGGAAATAGAATGCCTCAGTGTTCCTGTGCATGCTCCCTGCTGCTAAAAAGTATGCCATCAATTTGGAGAGAAAAGAAAACAGAGAGAAGAGCCAGCACTATCAGACAGAGCAGAAGCTGAATGGGCAACATAGTCAGTCAGTCCTCTGGAGGCTGCAGTGGTTAGGGAAGGAAGTTTGCAGAAAAAAAATGACCTTCCTCAAAAGATCACAACTGCCTGTACAAGTCCAGGCAGTTGTGAAGCCAAGGACATGGCTGGGGCAGAGGGTTTGTCTGGGTGTTAAGTTTTGAAAGGTATGCTGAGGCTGCACTGATGTACAGGGCTCAAAATGACAGGCTGGGAAGTGTGTAATGAAGAAGGTCCTAGAAAAAATGGGACTGGTGATCCCGATATAGGCAAATGGGGGTGGAGTTAACAGTTTCTATGTTCGTGTTCCAGTGCTGCTGTAACAAATTACGCCAGACTGAGTGGCTTAACACAACACAAACCTGTTATCTCATATTTCTGTGAGTCAAAAGTTCAGCAGGCTCAGCTGGATCCCTGCTTTTAGTCTCCCAAGGCCAAAACCGAGGCGTTGACTGGGCTGGGTTCGCTGGTGGAAGCTCTGGTGGGGAATCTGTTCCCAGGCTCTTTGAGGCTGTGGATAGAATCAAGTTCCACTGGGCTCTAGGAGTGAGGCCTTGTTTCCTTGCTGGCTGCCCTTGGGGTAGAGTGCCACTTTGTTTTGGGGTTTTTTTTTTTAACCTGAAATATTTATAAAATGTCATCCACAATATCCAGTTTTTTTTTTTTTTTTTTTTAATGGAATAGAGCTTAAAAGATCCTTGAAGAGGCAGACTGAACACAGGCTTCTTTAGAATTTTTTTTAGCTTTCTTGCCCACATATCATTTGTCAGTCCTTTTTTTCCCTCCTAAGTAACATTTCCTTTATCAACTCTTTCCAAAGCATTTATAAAGGTTGGTGTTCATAAAAAGGCAGCTCCTTTTGTCCTGTACCCACAGTTCACTGATTTATGTAATACTTAATTACATTCTGTTTATAATACTACACCAGAAAAATTGGCACCAACAAGTCTGGGAGTAATCACAACTGTATCTCGGTGAGAATGGAAGTGCATGGACGTAGCAAGATATCCTAACAGGGGTTAGGAACAGAGGGAATGGAGAAGGTGGGATAGTGGAGGAAGCTGTTTGGTTGGGTGGGAAAGAGAGGTTCTACTAAACATAAAATATCTGGTGAGGGAGTAATACATCCTTGGCACTGTTTTTTAAATGACACCCCATCCCCATAGCAAAAATAAAATATATAAATCAATAAAATTGTGGAATCAGTCTCAATTAATAGGACAAAGTTAAAGGCAAAGTGGTAGCCCCATCCCCTTTGCATGGCTTCAGAAATGTAAGATCCCTGAACTGGCTGAGTCTGGTGGCAGTGGCCCTTAATCTCAGGAACAAAGTACCCTAAAGGTTGGTCTGAGCTTTAGAAAGCTAAAATCGACCAGATAGAGGAATCTACTGTGGATGCTTGTAATTATTCTCTTCTCTCTGCTAAAATGTATCTAAAACAGGGCACTATTCAGAGCAAGTGTTTTGATCAATTATGTACACTGGTAGGTTAGCACCTGCATAGGTTTCTCCGGCTGATTCATTGCCTCTGTTGCGGTACAGAGCAGCATTTCAAAGCACCAATTAGTGAGCCAGACAGGCTCAAGTTTGAATCCCAGCTCTGCCTCACCACCTACCTTGCTATGAGCAAATTATTTTAGCACTGTGGGCTGTAGTCTCCTCCATATAAACTGGAAATAATGGCACCTATGTTTACAGAGCTGTGGTGGGGGCTAAATATGATGACAAATGTAAGCCCTTCATGTGGAGCACTTGATGGTAGTTGGCCCTTCAAGGAGATAAGTAGCTTCTGATTTAGGAGGGGTGAAGATTGGTGACATAGGATGTTGTCCAAGCCTCAGTGCAGAAACTTTATGGGAATCTAGAGCAATCAGCAGCATCATAAAGGTGCCAGACATGAGGAGAGAAAGCAGGCACTGTGAGACCCTAGGATGGTCTCCACCCACTTGATAATATTCCTCAGTCCTGACCCAGTCTGCAACTCAAGAGCCTCATGGATCTAGACACTTGTTACAAAAACAGCCCAAACAGCTGCCTGAAGAACAAGAAATTCCCAGAATACCCCAAGAAGGCATTCCCAGTCAAATCACCTGTAGTTTCACTCAGTCATGCAGTAAGTATGGACTGAATGCCTGTTTTGTATCAGGAGCCAGGGATACAGAGGAAATAAGGAGTTCAAATCCTCAGGAGTTCATGGTCAAGAATGGGAAATGGACATTTCTACTGTCCTAGTCTATTGTACTTTAACGGGGGATAAATACACAGAAGATCAGGTCTTTGATCATATCTAGGGAAAACATAAAATGTGTCCCAGAAAAGATGACAGTGAACAAGGTTGGGAGGGGTAGCAAGAGTTCACTGAGCAAGGAAAGAGGAAGAAAGCATTCCAGGTCATGGGAAGAGTACAAGCAAATGCACAGAGTCCTAAAAAGGAACTTGTTCAGGGAAGAGTAAGAAAGTAAGGGTAGCTGGAGTGGTTGATATCTGGTAGGTGAGGAAGAAGGGGTAGGCTGGGGTGTCCCATTTTGGAGTTCAATTCCTGGAAGTTAAAATCACTTTCTCCTAGGCTAGCATCAACAGATTCAAGTAACAAATCCAGATATATGTCTTTCAGTCAATTAAAATATTGGGAGGATATATGCCTTGCATCATCCCAATGAATTTTTTTATCTAGGACAGTGCTTGTCAGATTCTATGTGCATATGAGATACCTGGAAGTCTCACTGAAATGTGAATTCTGATTCAGTAAGTCTGGGATCGGGGCCAGTGGGTCTGGGATGGGGAAACCTAAGATTCCATGGTCGTAACAACCTCCCAGGTGATACTAATGCTGCTAGTTTATGGGCCCCATTTAAAGTAGAAGAGATCTGGATATCCTATCATCAATCAATTTCTACCCAGAGTTACTTTGCTATGATGAGGACTAGCAACTCCATACTTATGCAATCTACCTATTGGAACCATTAACAGGAAGAACCCGCATTAAGCTATCTACATTATACTGAGAATTTCTGCTCCTTCCACCCCAAAGTAATTTAGGGGAAAATAATACTGTATTTTCTAACCTTCTCAGTAGAATTATGATTCGGACAATCCTTCCATCTTTCCCACCCTTTATCAACTTGGAATGTGAATAAAGCTTCTGACCCAAATTTCCCAATTTCCTGTAGCTGAGCCACAAGGTAAACACCTGAACATTTTTACTGAGCAACTCTTTGGATTTCCAGTTTCAGACAGAAAAACATGATTCTCTTTCATTTTAAGCCACTAAAGTCTGGGAAACTTTATTTGACATTACTGAACTTGGAATCAAATAAAATGTCTGTGGTGGATGATACGATTTGTGTAAAGAATTAAGTCTACATTAAAGCCCATGATATATCTTTATCTGAAGAGAGACAAGAGAGGCACCCTCTCTGGTCTGCCTTCTCACCCCAAGATTTACACAAAATATATTCATATAGGTTCAACAACATTTTTCTTCAAAAACTAGCAAACGTTTATTTTGAAAATCACAGAGGTAGAAGAGGTGAGCCATGGGAGAAGTGAGCCAGCTATCCTACGTGGACTCAGAAAGCAAGTTACAGAGGCAGAAGCAAGGCCCTTGGAGCTTAGGAGAAAGAAAGGCAAAGAAAATGCACTTGGTTGGCTGGGATGGGAGTAAAAGACAGAAAACTGTACTTGAGCAATAATTAAATGAAAGAAAAGAAAAGAAATTTTAAAAAAAGAAAAGAAAAAGCACGTGGGGGAAGAAGAGAGGGAAAGGGAATGGCATGCTACAGAGAAAGAGATGACTTCTTTCCTACACCCCAATGGAGGGACATGACAGCTTTCCAAAGAAAATTCCTCAGGAGAAGCTGGTTTTTCTCCTCTCTTGTGTTGTGTGCTAAGGTCAATCGGCAATCAGAGGGTGTTGAGGTTATAGGCCACTCTTCCTTTTTTTAAGCCCTATGGAAATACTTCTTATTATGGAACCCCCATTTGTCAATATATTACTTTCATGGCATCTGAAGCATGTTAGACCTTGCCAGTAAACTGCAGAAGATAGGAGCTTATCAATTTTTCTGGACACCCTGTTATGCTCATCACTCTTCTAGCCAGAGTGCTCAACAATATCTATGTAAGTTGGCCAAAAAGTCCATTATGTTTTTTTTCTATAAAATTAAAGACACATTTTTCATTTTCACCAATAACTTTGTTGGTTTGGGTATTTTGAGTATGTCAGCTATCTCTTGCTATTGGCTTCTAGTGGGTAGAGGCCAAGGGTGCTGCTAAACATCTTCCAGAGCATAAGACAGCCCCACAGCAAAGAATTATTGGCCAAAATATCACTAGTACCAAGAAACTTTGCAAGATACTTTTGACACATTCGATCAGTTACAGCACCTTCTCCATACACTGCACAAGTATTTTCTTGTGTGTTTCATTTGTGTTTTTACCTTTCTTTAAATAATAAAGCATAATATGCAAAAAAGGTTGTATATATTCTTCCATCTTCAATTTTAAAATGGTTGCAAAAAATTCACAAATTTTGATGATAAGTTTTTTAAAAAATGCATGCTGGTATGACTGCTGTCCCAACATAATCTAACAAAATTGTTTTGAATGAAATTAAAGACAACTAAGTGCTACTAGAGCCATTGTATGGGGAAAAATATAACACACTTTTTGGCCAATCCAATATTATATTGATTCACCTTGGAGGATGGCAGGTTTTGTTTTTTTCCCCATACCAATTACATCTTAGAAATGGACAGGCTGGAACAATAGAGAAAACAGGGGAGTGGTGGGTAGACAGGTGGACATGGCTAGATGGGCACAAGGATAGATCTCTACCAGAGCCTGGATTTGTTTTGCTTTGTTTTACAAAGTGTCTCCTGCCATAAATCCAGTAAGTATTTCACACTGCCTTCTCTGAATCATCTAATCCCAAATCAAAAAGTAATAATTGTCTCTCTTTTAAAATTACAGGCTTTTCTGGCAGACATGAAAACTTTGGGGTCACTTGCTCCATTCTTCTATTTCATAAGCAAAGAAGCTGGGGCCAGAGGGGAGGGATGTGTTCCCGTTAATCAGCTCAGGAAGGCGGAGCTGGCAAGACTCTACCAAGACGGGGCTCCAAACCTGCAAGCCACTCGCCAGTGCCCGGCTGCCTCTGCAAAAGAATCATTCATGTTCTCTGGCATTAGGAAGAGTTTTCATTCACTTATGACCCAGAACCCAGCACAGGACTCAGTTTTTAGAAAAGTGCACTTTTGAATACCACTTACCAAAGAGTAGTTCTTTCTCAATGACAGGAAAATGGAGAGATGTGTTTCCAATTAGTCAGGGAAAGAACTCAGCCACAAAAGCCTTGCCATTTAGTGTTGCTAAGCTGGTGATTTTTCCCAAAAGCAGGGAACTGGTATAACTGTCATCATTCTTTCTGTTATTTGCATCCAAAGAAATCACATGTGTCTCAGCAACGGGAAATATTCTCTTTCATCTGCTTGGGAATTATCATCGAGTGTCCGCTCCTTCCTCCAGATTGCACATCATTAAGTTCCCCTTCCATAAGCTAAACTCCTTGACACAAACTTTCATGCAAAGTCATATGTTTTAAAAAGAGAAACATCATTAAAGGAAGATTTAGCTTCCCTCATTCTGCAGCCCCTTTTCTGAAGGAGCTCCCGACTGCCACACAGCTTCCTCTGGGCACAAAAGGCTGCTCTTCAGATTGCTTAACACACATGATAAAGCTTCATTAAAATTCTTTCCCAAACAGAAAACTCCAGTGTCTGGATTTGAAATAAACATATGCATTTCAGAAAGGAAAGCTGACAAGGAGAAGTTACATGCACACCATTAAGAAGTCAGAAAAGCCCTGACTAAGACCAATCTTTCAATTCATTAATGCCAAGTTGTCCCATGGGAGGGAGCAGGGCAGCACCACTGAAAGAAGCCAGCGCTTTGTAAAGGGCCAAGTTTACTGAGTTGACAGAGTTTTGAGGGATTAACAATAAGGAGATATCTCAGTGAAAAGAAAGAACCTCTTGGTTGTTCTTGGCAAAGTAACCTTTCTTAAAAAGTTTGGAAGGAAAGAAACACTGGATATGGCAGTGTGGTAGACTGTTGCGGTAATGGTCCCCAAGCTATTTGAGCCTTTTTGTCTCCACGTCATAGGATGGTTCCTTCTCATATTGACTCTAAACTTGGCCACGGGACTTGCTTTGATAAGTAAGATAGCTACGAATAAGGTGCAAGCAGAGACTGGCAAAGTGCTCATGCACTGGCTTTGCTGTTTTGCTGCTACTGGAGTTCTGGAACCACCATGTGAACAAGACTGGGACTAGCCTGCTGAAAGATGAAAGACCACATGAAAAGAGGCCCCAGTCACACAAGCCATAGCAGGAGCCCCAGATGAGACTTGGGAGGGAGACCAGCCAAAAGCTGAGATCACTTTGGATTCATAGAACAATCTAAGTTAATCCAACCCACAGTGCCCATCTGTACAATGGGAAATAAATAGAAATCTGTTGTTTTAAGTTACTAATTTCGAAGGGTGGTTTATTATCCAGCAATAGCTAACTGATACAGCAGTCCTAAAACACTTAATGAGAGCAAATCCATCAGTTTTATGTGGATTATCCACTGGTTTCCAAGGGCTAACAAGCTTCTGACCTAAGATATTTGATATAAAGTCCACTAGCAACCCCACATCACACACACACAAAAATGCTTCTGACAAATGAGAGATGAGGATTAGATGTGGAATCAATGTAGCAGGTGCTGAGTTCCACACAAGTTCCACACAAATATGGCATGTGGCCACCATGGGTGCAAATACACCCAAACCGGCCAATAAATTTAGAGGAAGAAGAACTTAGTTTGAGACCTAGTTATGGTATTGTCAAGTTGGGCGAGCTTTTAGAAGTCATTTCACTTCTCTGCTTCTGTTTTTTCAAAAATAAAGTGGGGTCACTAAGAGTTATCACACAAGTCTTGTGAGGAATAAATGAAAAGTATACATGTGAAAGTTATTTATATGTAGAGTGCTATACAATATCAAGTATATTTTTATGACAAAGTTGATTAGCAATAAGGCTGTTACTACTGGCCCAAGCTCAAGAAATAACACTTAAAACACCATGTTGTTTCCATGTGTCTACATACCTATCTTATATATCCCAATCCAGTCTTCCCTTGTGCAAATTAACAAAAACTTGTCCACCTAGATCAATGAATGCCATCAGAGTTTTAAGACATGGAACTCTCGTGTTTATGAACCATGTTAAAAGCTGGCAAAAAGAGTAGAAATGGAAGCCATTTGCTATTGTAAGAAACCCTCTTGTAAATTGTTTAGTAATTAGAATAATCACTCCCTAATGTATCTACCATTAGTTCCATTAAACACCACATTCACGTGCATTCATGCCATGTTTTAAAAAGCAGGTCTTCCTCTACATACCTTCACATAGCATTTTGAATTGACCAGTGTACCATCCTGATCTCGTAAAATGAGACAGAGGTTTCAATGTGTGTCATCTCTATGGACTCAAAGCCTGTGAGAAAGCAAGTGCAGGAGGACTGATGCACACACTCTGTGTCAGCACAACCCTGGGTTCCCTGTTTCCTGGGTTCCTGGAATCAAACTCAGTAATAGGGTTAGTTTCCCAATTTGTGGGAGGAAAACAACCATGTAAAAAATAGAATTTCTTCAATTTTCTGAGTGTCCTCTAGTTATTTTTCTTATATCCTTACTGCCTTTTACTGATGTCTCTGAGAGGATGTGCCATAAGACAGCATTTCTGATTTGGCTGAAAATGACATGTTCGGCTGTTTTAAGCCTGGGGTAATAGTAACAGTCTCCATATAACAAATACTTGCTATGTGCCTGTCATGGGTCCAAATGCCTGTAATTTTAATCCTAACTCTTCTATGTGAGAGATGGTAATATTATTCCGATTTGAAAGCCAAGGAGGCACAGAGAGGTTAAGTAAGATGTTCAGAGTCACACAGCCAGCCCATGGAAGAACTGGGATTTTCTCAGGGCAGTCTGACTCTAGATCCTGTGCTCTTAACTAGAACATATATAAATCCAGGGTACTCATCAAGGAACACTGTAATATTAACATGTTTGAGAACCCCTGGGTTAATGGCCTGATAAAACAAGACCATTATCATTGAACTTGATACAACACTGACTTCCTGAATCTGACGTCCCAACAGAAAATTTATTGTGAGAGCTATGCTGATGACTTCTGCATTTTGTGCGCAATGCACACACATGCAAACACACATAGCACACACCCTATAGCCTCGTCAGTTTACTAGATAACCTGCCTAGATTTATTTTATTTTGGCTGTGAATGAAGATATTCCTCTTCCAATACAATAAAAAAGCACAACACAGCCATAAATATAGAGATGAATGTAAGAATTCAACCGTTTGATTGCATTAATTCAAAGAACTGATTAAAGAGTCTTGATACAATGGTGGGAATCAGTTTGATTTATTAAGCCACATCATCCATGAAATCTACACAAAGAGGGGGAAAAAATTAAACCTGTCATTTAAAAGAAATACACTCTACAACAAAGGGAAAGAGGAAAATGAACTTCTAGGATAATTTATAAACATATGCATAACCTAGAGAAACCAACTCACAACTGGATATTACATTCCTTCCAGGCTGTGTGACTGGGGGAGCTCCCCCCTCACTTCTATCTCCAGCTCTTAAGTAGGAGATAGCTTTGTTGTTGTTCCTCCTCAGCCCACAATAGGGTGCAGCAAGGACCTGTGAGTTACCAACACTGCTTGGCAATTAGCAGATCATTATCTTCCTTAGCTTTATAGCATCATAGTGCCCAGTCCTGCCACATGGCCAGGGTGATAGCCAGAGTTCTCAGCCTCAAACACTTGTACTGTATCCAAGGGACAGAAAAGTCCTTGTCCAAATAAAGCCAATAGGAAACTCGCTAAGAGTCTTGCTCCTCAAAATGCCGTCCATTGGTAGAACTTCTGCGTCAGCATCACCCGGGAGTTGGTTAGAGTGGCAGAGTCTCTGCCCCACTCCAACCTGTATGAATCAGAGCCTGACTTTAACAAAATCCCCAGATGATTTCTGTGCAGAGTGAAGTTTTGAGAAGCTGTGTCCTAGGTGTCAGTTGCCAACCAAAGCATTGTTCATTTATGGGATCATTGGTCTAACTGCAAAGTGGTAAGTCATCAGCAGGTAAAGGCAGTGGAAGTCTTAGAAATGGTTGACAACAATTCTGGGGAGGCTTCATGTAGAGAGAACAGGTTTACCAACTCACTTTCAAAAATCTGAGAAACCTCCCTAGCAGAGGATCAAGGTCTGTTCCATGAGGTGCCAATGAGAAAGACAGGTGGTTTAGAACAGACTTTCTCAATAGAAGCACTACTGACATTTCAAACCAGATAGCTCTTTATTGTGGGAAGCTGTCCCACAAATTGTTGGATTTTAGCATCGCACCTGGTTTCTGTCCAGCAGATGTTAATATCACCACCCATCCCAACTAGTGAAAATCAGTAGGGTCTCTAGTCACTGCTAACTATCCCAACAAAGACTAAATCACCTGCCGTTGAAAATCACTGGTTTAGATGACTAGTAGCTCATATAAATCAACTCAGTGGCATGACTAGAAGAAATAAAATATAAAAACACATAGTACAATATTTAATTATAAAAATATATAAGTAGAAGTTCAGGTGAAGGAAGGCAATGTTCTGGCCTTATTCTGCTCTGGTCATTCCATCTTTAAATAGTAATGTTCCATTCTGGCCCCATACTCACATTAGAAAGTGGCTAAAATTAACTATGTTGGTATAACAGAATTCAAGAAGGAGATTCATCAGGGCATTGTGTCATATGAGAAATAGCTGATGGTTTATGTTAAATCTGGAGATGAGACACATATACCAGGTGTCCTGCAATGTCTGAAGGACCTCGTGAAAGAGGAGTCAGATGTATTCTGGGGTCCTTCAGATGCAACGATGTTAGTGAACTGAGGTTTAAAAAGAGGAAATACCATTCTGTGGTTGGAGTTACCATGTATAAATGGGCTGCACTGGAAGGTAGCCAGGGACCATCACCAGGAGACAACGTGAGATATAGCTAGATAATCACATGTCACAGAAGGGGCAGAATGAGCACTGTCCTGAGCTGGCATATGGTCAGATCATTAATTCATTCTATCAGTCATTCACTCAACAGATATTTATTATGTGTGTGGTATAATACAATTAGATGAGTGTAATAAAACAGAATTACATGTTCTAAGTTGAAATAGTCACTAGAATTGGTTTTGGGATTTAAGGATTTCAGACAGGAAGAAACTGAGTGGACAATCCACAACATCCACAGCACAGCAAAAGGAACAGGAAAGCCATCTGGCCCAGCACTCTACTGCTCTTAAACTAGCCACTTGATTAAACTTGCTGAATGATTGGTACCAGGCAGAAAAAATTAAGGAAGCAGCATATGGAGAAAGCTAGAGAAGAAGCAAAAGATTTAGACTCTTGTCCTAACACTTAGCAGCTTTGGGACTGTGGACAAATCTCAAGTGGGCTAGAAGACTTCGGGTTCAGAATTAAAAGCTAATAGAGATTTCAGTAATGCTACTGTTGGGTTCAATCTCTTCTATAGCTTCTAATCATGTAATGAACGGTCCAGACCCAAACATAGAGTAGGCATTTAATGTTTGCTGAAGAAATGAGATAATGAGCATCCAACATGCAAAGAAGACCTGATGTGGAGCTTTCTCCCTTCAGTTGATCACTATATCTTCCTTCAAGTAGACACTAAATCTTTCACTTCCTGTCAATTCATTTTACTAGTTGGCAAAACAGAGCTGTGCAGTTGCTTAAAAGCAAACAGCTACCATCAGTACAATCTTTTGTAACTGACCACTGGCTTCAGGATAACAATGGCAAGGTCCTCTTACTAAACAATAATCATAATCACATGAACAGAATTAACTATCATTTTCATGCAAATAGTGAATCTAAACCAAATTCAAATGGTGTTTTTTTTTGAATGTGGCACAATGCTGACAAGAAGAGCAAAGTAAATTTCTCCATGTGTCTTTAATAATAAACCTAAAGGAAGACATATTTTAACCTAAAAGAAGTGGGTCAGTCATCTGACCTTACCAAGCAAGTATTAAAACAGCTGTTCTATGCATAGAATAACATTCTTTTAATTTACTGTGTTTGCTTTTTAGACTCTCTTTTGTTTTTCCATTTTGAAGAACTAAACGCCCCAGATGAATCAGTCAACAATATGTTGGCTGCTCTCACATTCAGCCTTCCGCTGTTTTATAATAGTGCCCTGATCTTATTTCAAGAAAAGAATGACAAACTTATAGCTGCAAATGCTAAATTTATGGGGCTCTTTGTGACAGGCATTACTGAGAACAGGGCTGAGGAAATAGGTAAGACATAGTGGAAAGAAGAAACCTCCATAAATACAAGGCCAGACCTTGATTTTCATTTGAGCCCTGCAATCCAAGCATGGAAGCCTCACATGCTGGAGATTTTTTTTAAAGATGTGTGGGCAGTCAAAGGTGCTGAGTGCTAATTAGATGGACAAATGAATGGTCACCCTCAAAAAGCACATTATGCCTAGTCACAGCTCTTCTAAATGCCCTGGATGCGGCTTTAATAGTTCTGTGACTTTAAATGGTACAAGGTCAAAAAGAGTTGTATTTTGCCAGAACCTTCCTGGCAGACCCCGTACTGCCCACCAGAGGCTGGGGCTAAGTCTTTGCAAAAGTGACCAGTTAGAATGGGAGGAATGCAACCCTTTATTTAACCAACATGGTGTCAAATAATTAGTAGGGGACACATTTTGTGTTTGCTGAATAGACTGATTTTCACCCTCTTCATTGGCAGTTGAGTATCTCAGTAGGCACAACTTTTGATAAAGGAAATTCCACTTGATATACAATCAGAAGACTTGTTTAATGAATCTCAAGAGTGGCTTAGTCAAAGAACATTCTAGAATATACTTGTTTCACAAAAAGTTTGTGAAAAAAGTTTTCACAAACAAATAATTTCAGGAAATGCCTTATCCTCTTGGAGATGATAATGTACTTTGGCACATTTAAGGGTTTGGCTGCCCAACAGAAAGAAAGCCTTTCTAACTTTGTTTCACCAAGCATTTTGTAAAATCTTTTGCCAAGGAGCTCCTGCTTTACATAACATCCATCAAGGGCTGAGAGTCAAATTTTCTGAATGAGAAGCACATATTAGGCTTTTCATGCGGGTGTTTGACCCATTGTGGATCCGCAGGAGCAAATTAACCTAAAAACTAGATCACCTCTAATGAATAACTTAAAGCATTTGAGAGAATAAGGCCTAATGTTTTCCAACTACCTCATAAGCCAAGAAACAGTCCCATAGACTTGACATGAGACCTTGCACTTTTCAAGATCTTTATGTGTCCCTTAAGTATTATCAAACTCTCAAAGAAGCATAACAATGCATAGACATGTAAGCCCATGTGAAAGTCAAGCTCAGAATCCTATTCAGCAGTAACCTCACCCTCCTTGTAATTGATGCTCCAGCAATATTGTGTAGCTCTAATTTTCTGACATGTCATGTCCTCCCAAGTCTCCGTACCTCTGAACAGGCTCTACCCTCTGCCTGAATGACCATCTTCACTTGTCTACCACCAAAATATTAAGTGTGGATTGAGCTCTCAGGCTAAACAAGGCATTCATAGATTCTTCCTTCTTGTTCATAAGCCACTGCTTCTGCAGAGGGCCCCAGTTAGAATCTGGCTCCTTCTTCTTTTGAGGGGCCTCCTCTTACATATGTATTGTATCATGTTTCACTCTAATGTCTATTTAGACCTCTGACTCCCAAGGTCTACTTGAAGCCCAGTGCTTAACATAGTGCCCAGTGCTCTGTATATCTCAACATAGTTTTGTTCAAAAATTACAGATCCCCTTTTTTCTATTTAAGTTTCATGGTCATATGTTCTGTTCATTGCCATTGAAGATGGCACAGCTACCAGAAAGAAGTACATAAAAAATACAGTATATTCATCTCACTTCTCCCTCTCCTCCAAAAAAGATATGAAATCAGTAATATTTGAGATTAAAAACAAGAAAACAAAACAGAATTCTGAAAGGGTCAAACAATCTCTAGCTGAATTTCAGGGAAAATTATTGGCTGCATGAAACCAACTAGCTGTCAGCTTAGTAAAGGATCTGTCCTCTAAATACAGAATCTTCCCAGATATGAACTTGAAAACCACCTTGAAAGAGACTGATTGGAGCAGGGAGACCTAATTATTATTTTAAATAACAACTAAAAATAGTTTCCAATCAAAGATTTGTTTAACTTTAAGAACAGAACCAACACAGTGATAACTTAAAGCAGCACTATACCCGGCAATGGCAAGGATGCCTTTCTATCTTGGCTCACTGCTTCCTTTATCTTGCACCACACTGCTAATAGGCATGGCTTTGTAGGAACAGCTAAGGAAACTCTGACATATGTATACCTTCAAGAAACACACTCATATCTATAACTAAATATTTATGCAATCCTAGTCTTAGTTCAGTGGTGACCACTTTCCAAAACATTTTATGTGCCATATATATAAGCCATACATATTTAAAAAGAGGAGGAAGATACTTTTAAAAAAAGATAATATGAACTCCTTAATTTGCTTTCAGATATAAAGTAAAGCACTAAGCTCATAAAGTTCATGATGTGATTGGACATCTACATACATTTTCAGGCTCCACATTTAACCCCATAAAACACTGTGTTTATAGCAGTACAAATCTGAGCTCTATGTAAATAAGTCACAGGTTCATAAATTAGAGAGGTGATATCATTTCTTATCTCCTAGCAGGAAGGAGTATAAACAGTTCCAACTTAGCCCTTATTTTTTTAGAAATTGCCGGGAAATAAATACTTAGAATTTCCTTCCATAATTGAATTCTTTAACTGAATTTATGACAATTTACATGAATATTCTTTTGTTGCTTTAATTCTATCCAGTCAATGAAATTTTAACCACCATCAAGAAATTGCAATTTTCCAGACCCCACCTATTTCAATCATTTTATTTTCTAAGATACCCACAAGGCCATGCATTCAATGACTGGGATACCTTAGAATGATTAATATTGGAACAGCCATGGCTTGCTTAAAGATGAGAAAAATTACTCACCCCAAAAATCCCATCTGCACTCTACCCATGGCCTTTCAGGGAGCTTTGTGAACTGGAGTAGTTGTACTAGTTTCTCCCCCCAGCCCTTGATCTTATCATTTGTCAAATAAGGGAACTGGAAGTTGGGGCTGAAACACTGGAGCTCCAAAGTGGGGAGCTGCACTTATGTTCATAATATTCAAAAACAACTGCCTGAAAGACCACCAGATGTGGAGATGCCATTTATTACTCATATCACAGGAGAGCGCTTGATGGTGGAGTATCAGTCCAAGAGCAACCACACCCTGCCTCTGGCCTTGGTGCTACTTACAGGGTTGAGGAAGGGTCAGAGGCAGTAGAGGGAACAGTGGTGGCATGTGAAAATTCTGCATTTTTGTGATAAACTCAGGACCCTTGAGACACAGGGGCCTTTAGAGGGCTGGGACATCCAGATTCAGACTGCTTTTCATTCCTTACAGCTGCCAGCCAGGCAGCCATCTGCTCTCTGAGGTCGTGGAGGGGCCATGTTACCCGAAGGGGCTACCCTGCAACCTCATTTTGGAACTTGTTAAAAAGCGGCAGCATCAGAAGAAGATCCTCAAGCTCTGTGGAATACCTAGGGAGGCGGTTCCCGGAAATCTGAATGTTTAACAAGCACCCTAGGTGATTCTAAAAGGGCACACTAGGTTCTGAGAATCAACGAACCAAGTGACTGCTGGGTATTTCTCAGTTCTAATATTATGTATATCAGTGATGACCTTGGCAAGGACATCCACCTATCTAATCCTTGTGCGATTTTTCTAATCCTTGTAGGACTAGGCAGTCCTAATTCATACATACTTTCACCAAAGGGCACACAATGTAAGAGACATGCTTTCAGAGCATAGGTTTATAATTCTGATATCTTGGCCAATTTGCTTATGTCTTTTTTGGCACTTCCAATGTGTTCTTGCTCATTTTGAACCTTCTGCCACTTAAAGAAGAGGTTTTTGGAACCTACACGTTCCTCAGAACCCATGTGGGAAATGGCCTTTGTTACAGTGCCTTGGAAATTGGATAAATCAATTATAGACAATTGCTTGTCCTTTGGAAAGGAATCAGAAGAGTCATTTTAGCATTTTCTTAACTGTCATTGATTCTCTTCATGGGATATAAGAACCTACACTTTAAACAGCCTATCACTAAACAGCTGTTTTCACTGCCTTCTGGAAAAGAGCCCTACATGGTGGTTTCCATGCCTTCAAAACCTGACATTCAGAAGCAAACAAACACCTGCCTTCCACCCATTCCCCAACTCACCAGCCACATCCCCCAACTTGCTTGGCTATTAGCTCAAACACAACTGTCTAAATTCAGTTGATTTAATCTCAGGCCATCACTGGAATCAGCCTCTTATCAGGGGCTGAGGTGTTTGTGGAAAGGTTAGAAGGAGTGAAATGACAAAGGGTTCAAACAGCCTACAGTTGGAGGTAAATGAATGGCCACTCCTGGCAAAACTTCAGAATTTGAAAGAAAATACCTTAGGGCTATAGAGCAAAATGGGGAGGAGACACCCAACACCATCCAGGATGTATGTACTCTGTCTGATTTATTTAAATAGAAAGAGACATGCGTGCATTCATAAGAATCACTTTAGCTTTTGTATTTATCAGTGTCCTCCATCTTACCTCCAGTCCAGCTCTGACAGAATAATTAATTTCAGTCAATCAATCATTGAACAAAAACTTGCAGGTGACCTCAACATGCCATATAAACCACAGAGAACTAGTCACAACAACGGTCTTCAAATTCCCTTGGAAAGGAAAATTAAGCCTGCTATGTGTGGCTTGGGGCAACCTAAGCCGTAAATCTCTCTTTTCTGATCTCTTCATATAGATGAAAGAGCAAAGCCGCTCTGGGTTACATACAACAATTATGTGTTCTCCAAACTCAGGGAATCGGCTTTCAGACAGCCCTAATCATTATCAATTAACCACGTCTGCTGACATCCTGTAAAAACTGCCCCAGTGTTGCTGAATGCCAGGCCCTCCCTTCAGGCAGCCAGTCTCTTACATTACAGCATATGTGTTTTAGAAGGCCGATTAATGTTTGTTGACAATTCCAAATAGAGGTCACCTGTTGTCATGGTGCAAAATACCCTCTTTCCCCCTCTGAATGCCAGGCAGGGAGGGCAGCTTTGTTAGAAACACTTCAGTGCATTTCTACATTGCCACCAACAGTCAAATCCGATGAAAAGAGATTTAGGGTTTCCCAGCTCTTCAATGGCAATTCCCACCTGCTACCACACACCCATTAGGGGCTGAGAAGAGTCTCTTCCTTGGATAATAAACTTGACAGAATGTGTTCAAGCCCTGGACTACCACAGAAAGACGTCCAGTCACTCACAGTCAAATTGTAACATGAAGATTTACCAAAATCATCAGAAATGTAAATCTGGAAAGAGAATTTCATTCCACTGGATGCAAAGTGGCCTTTTTCCATTTAAAGGATCCCCATTTAGTCCTCAAGCTCTCCAAGAGCTTGCACTTAGGGAGTCTGTTGCCAGTGTGCACAGAAGACTTTCTGCACTTGTGTATTCTTGCGGGGCTTGAAAATGGTGACACTTCAGCAAGAGATACATGGGGAGTGAAAAATATATTTTTAATTTAATTATTTAAACTCAGAAATTTAACCAAATTCAATTACTCTAATTTGTGCCAAGAAAAGTGAAGTATTACCCTGAAAAATGTCACATCTGAATTGTAAGCATTTGGTCCTAGAATCTATATCTATCTTGAGCTTGTCAGAACCTGGAAAAGACTGCGTTCTCCTTGAGGGCAAAGTTGGAGAGATAGCTGCCAATGAGAAACTCTGTATAGGTTAGTTATGATGAATAGCCTGAGTTCACTCCACCCTTTTGAATCACAAAATCCAATGCACTGCAAGCAACATGGATGGGTTCAGGCATCTTTGCTGAGCAGGGGGTCATAGGTGACTTTGGAAGTGCTTGCAAGGACAGCCAACTGGACAAGCACTAGTTTCCTCCCTCCCAGCTGTGGTCTGTCTGAGAACATCTCGTGCCCAGGGCCCAAGTTCCCAAACTGTGTGCCAACACACCCAGGGTCACTACAACAAACTCAGAGGGGCACTGTGGGATACTTAAATTAAAACAGATTTAAATTAATTTAGATTTAATTGAAATTTCATTTTAAAATATTTTAAAGTTTTGAAGAAAACAAAGCAATACTCAACAGTTGTCAAATGCCCTGCAAACTACTAGCTCAAAACTGCCCTCGATTTCAACATTATATCATTTACATTTCTCTTAATTGTGTCCTATCTTTGTGAAAATTTCAGGTTGTTCCGATAAAAAGCAAGTACTGTATGAAAATCAGTGTGGAACAGAGATAAAGGTGGTGATGTCCAATCTGATTCCAAGATTAGAGATGTTGTATATTGCCCAACGGTGCACACATCTCATTGGTAGTAACCATGGTTATTAAAATATTAATAAAAATATTCTTCTTTCAATTACTGTGTATTTTTTCCAAATGACCATTAAGTTGTTAGGACACAAATACTTTTAACTTATTTGCATATAACTACTTAACGAATAGAACTCTGTGTGTGTGTGCACACGCACACCTGTGTGCCACACTCACAGGCTGACATGCACCTAGAGGCATCACGCAAATATTACTGAGACGCAAAGTATGCTGCTAGCTGAGAAGATTTGGGAACCGTCTTTCTTCCCTTGGGTTTGAACACCCCAGTTTCTCTCTTTATTCTATGTAACAAGCTTTAGTTACAGGGTTCTGGCCTTGGAGCTTCAGGGAGCTCCTACAAATATAGATACAACATGATCCTCTATTCACTTATCTTCCCTGGAGGAGCTTGAAGACAACTTGAAAATGAATACACAAATCTACACACAGCCTACAACTGAGTGCTAAGCCCCCTCCATCTTCTCAGTTGCATGCACGCTTTGGAAGTGTTATTCCATCAGGTGAACGTAGGTTGCCAAACTTAGACACATTCCACCATCTGGGATGCAGAGGCCCTGCAAGAGGGAATCAGCCAACCCCAGTCAAACCATAAGGAAACAGAGACCCATCACCTTGAGCACTGTGATATTGCCCCCATCACAACAGGAAGGGTCTAATAAAGATCCATTTCTCTGGGTGGTGTTTTTCTCACCAACACTTCATTACTCCTGGATCCTGGCCAGTCCTTGACCTACTTTCTTTGAGTAGAGGACAGAAACAAATTACCAGGCTTTTCAAGAAGCAAAATGCACAGTAAATAAATTTTCATAAACTACAGAGTGCTATCATAACCTAAGCCAGGAGAGGAAGCAATCTAATTTCAATCTACGATCATATCCAAACACAAGAATCAATGCATCAGCCCCTCTGCAGCAATGCAAAGGGGTTTCCGGCTGACCTCTGAATCTCTGCCCAGGAAATGAAAGCAGGAGACTGGCAGATAACTTGATGGAAAAACCAGTGAGTGCGATAGAAAGCCAGACAAGTTGTAATAACACCTGAGAGTTACCCAGGGTCCCTGGCAGGGTCCTGCTTGCCGCCAAAAACTGCTGCTACCTCAATTGCCATTAACCACTTCTAATGCTGCAATGAATCAGCCAAGGTGCCTGGAAACTAGGAAAATGACACCCTCATTTTCTTGCAAATGTAGATTGCAATCCCCAAGACGGAAATAAGGAAAATTGAATGCCTTTCTCTGCACTGCTAAAATTGAAGGGAGTTTCAAGTCTTCATTGATGATCTTTCCCAGGACAAAATGGTCCCTGGCTTCACCCCACAGTCACCTAGAGGACATAGAAGTAAAAGCTGCTTCCCATAAAGTCTCTTGGCAGGTTCATGCCCCACTCCCCTTCCTTACCTCTGCCCCCATCAACCACCAGACTGAAATAACATTGACTGAGTCCAAGCACATGGAACAAGGCACAGTCCCAGAATTACTTTATTTGATCTTAATAAGTCCATGAGAGATGGGGATAATCCCCATTTTACTGATGAGGAAATTGAAGCTCAAAATAGTTATGGGATGTGCTCAAAGCTACACAGCTGGTTGACTTGCATAGTTTCTAACTATTTGAATTCTAGTAAAATCCACTCTGATTCTATCCCCTTTCCTCTACTGCCCTACTAAACTAGAGGATTTGTCCTAGTCCCTGACAGGATAAGGAAAGGAGCAGTGCGCCCAATGATTTATAAAGTGTCTTTACGTACATTTAGAAAAAGGTATCTCTGGGAAGACTCATTTGATATATGGGGAATTTTCACAATATATTTAATATACAATGATGTTGTTAGGCAAATATGCTGTCATCCACCCAGAGATCATGGTTATAAATGCATAAATCTACCATCTCAATGATGTAGACAAGTGTCCTTTCAGATGTGGCACCATTATGTAATGTACAACCTACCCTCCCTTTCCTCATGACCCTGGCTGGGCTGAGCTTAAAGGAAGGGAATATTTCATGCCCAGTCATCCTGGGACAGGCCAGAAGTGCAGTAAAAATGCAGAGGCTTGTACATGATAGGCAATTAGTAAATATACATTGAATCAAATGGAACCCAAATCTTTATCTTCAAGGAATTAAAACTAATATATAAGCAATAAAAATACCACTATAAGAATGAGGTTGAGGGGGCTGGATGAAAGAAGATGAAGGGATTAAGTAATATATATATATCACATAGACCCAAACAACAGTGTGGTGATAGCCAGCGGGAAAGATGGGGAATGGGAAAAGGAAGAGACTTTGCTTGGGGTGATGGGTGCACGACGATGTGCAGTGTGCAAATGATGTTTTATTACGTTGTACACTTGAAACCTGTATGGTTTTGCAAACCAATGTCACCCCAATAAATTCAATTAAAAAGAGAAAGAATGATTGTAAAGGCCTAATGGTGGTCACCGGGGCATAAACTCAGTTCAGTGAGCTGAAACTCAATTAATAGAGTGGAGGTCAAATCATAAAACCTACAGACAGACATATGGACAGCATCCTTAACTAGTGGGTAGATATTAGTGAGAATGTTAATATGGTCCATGGAGTAGGGAGCAAGTCTGTTTTGCTCACTGCTGTCTTACCAGGGAATAGCATGGTGCTTTGCATGCAGTAGGTGCTCAAGAAATGTGCACTGAGGGGACAAGTGGGGCCTCTATACTCCCTGGCTACTAGTCAGTGTAAGAGCTCAAGAAAAGGTGACTGAGTGCCTGTTCTATGCCAGGCACCAGGTGGTCCTGAACTACAAGAGCTGCAGGGTCTCGCAGCAAAGGAAACCATTGCCTCTGGGACAGCCTGGGTTCAACTGCTCAGGAGGACCAGAACACTTCCTTGGTCCTCCTTTCCCAGAGCCCAGTAGAAGATACGGTAAATAAAGGTTCACTGGACATGCTACACAGCTTGAAGGGAAAGGGCACTCTTGTCAGAAGAACATAAATATACTTTAGCTCCAGCTTAATGCTACTCCTCTGCCTTTTTCTACGAGGGTGATGCCGCCCTTGGGATGGGGACTCATCTGACAGTTTCTTGGGGTTCTGAGGCTAAACAGAAAACTTTAGCCTTCCAGGATCCCCATTTGGCACATGGCTGGAGTGGCACATTCAGGAAATAAATAAAAAATAAACAAACTGTCCAAGATCCCACTATTAACATTCCACACCTCAAGCTAAATGTTAGCGCCATCTTATCAGGCTCAGTTTGGAATGTGTAAATGGAAAAAAAAATCCCACCAGCTAATAGCTGTATTAAGAAGTTCCATTTAATCAAATGTTGCATTATCTGGAGTTATTTTTAACAGATGCACATTGGATTTATGAAAACTACACAAAACTTCAGATTAAACAAGAGGTTTTGCTAAATTGACAGTAAGGCCCACTTTAATACAAAGTTATATTAAATAGAATCCTTTGATATTCATGAAACCCAGACTCCCAAAGTTCTGGCAGATGAACAGCAGCAAGCCATACTTTATTGTTGAATTCTTATTTTTAATGTACTTTGAGCAAATTGTGCACTTAGAAAATTAGTTGGAAACACAGCTTTCATTCTTACCAGAAACATTTCAAAACATCTGAAGGATGTTTAGATAACAAGGTGCCTCTTATCCAGCCTGAGTCCCCAAGAGGGACAAAAGGATAGTGAGACTTTCATGTTTGCCTGGCATAAATATGCTATGAATTGAAGGGCAGTCACTATGGCTAAAAGAAGGCAGGGGAAGATGAGGGAAGATGTTTTCTTATAGACCAGGAAGAACTCTTTTAGTCATAACAACCATATTCATGATTTGTGCAGGGCTTTGCAGTTTATGAAATATTTTCAAACTACTATTTGGTCTTGTCCTAGGAATTTCTTTGAGACAAACACAGAATAAATATTGTGATCCCCATTTTTAGAGACAAATTTAAGTGACTTTCCTAAAATCTCCCAAAAGATAAATGAGAAAGATGATATAATAACCCAGCTCTTCTGGTGTCACTCTGTGGTATCCTGGGATAATTTCAGCCCTAACCTTAATTGGAAGTTTAGCCATGAAGCCTTGTAAATTCCAGTAGGAAATCTAGAAGCAAATAGCTATTTGAATGCATAGAATAAGTTGCAAACATCTCATACTAATGCAGTAACTCATCACTGGCCATTGTCTATTTTGTGTGTGTCTAAAGAGTCACATTAAACTAAGAAAGTCCACTTTTTAAATACACAAAATATACAAAACCAGTATCTTAAGGCCATTTGGTCTATTATCTCACCATGATTGCTCTTCACTTATACAAAAGATCCTCTGTAGTCTTCCAAGAGAGCATTGAACACATTGCTATTTTATTACCACCAAGCCCTGGAAAGTTTGATTCAGCATTTGCAACCATCTTTTATGACAAGTTGCCAATATGTAGATTAGCCCCAAGAATTAACAGCATTCAAAAAGTGCACATCATTCAATTTCAGTCAACTAAACAAGCACCAGCCATCACTAACTCTTGTTTAGGTCATTAATACACACACTGGGAAGCTGAAAAGGAGGTAACTAGTAAGAACACTAAGACCAAGAATAGGTTCTTATCTTGAGAACTGCAATGCGTTTACTTGAGACCTGGCCATTAGGGAATATTTAGGAGGGGAATAGTGTGAGCTCAATACCCAAATCCTCCCCTAGCATCTTCACTCTTTCCTTCCACAAATCTTCACAGAACCTTACTGTTTCTACCCTATTCTCCCAGGCTTTGAAACTACTTCCATGAACTCTATAGGGCAAGCCATAAGATGTCACTTTGTTTTAACAGAACAATTGCTGTCTGTACATTTTCTCTTCTCTTTTGTTGAGTGGAGTTGATCATCTCTTACCTTCAACTACTGTTGACAGGACCAAGGAAGCTAGACCTAGTGCTTCAGTATTAAGGAGAGTTGATCCAATATTTTTAAAAATTCAATTTAATTCCTCATTTAAATAAAAAATTTCTCAAAAGATCATAAATGAACATGTATAAATGACCCATGGACAAAGCCAAAATGGGGTAGGATTGAGGGTGGGAGCGGGGTGGGTAGGGTGGGGAAAGTGGTGGTGAAAAAATGGAGACAACTGTATTCAAACATTAATAAAAATATAGAAAAATAAAAATTTCACAAATGTAGCATATTTAGATCTCCTCTGCACCCATGCGAATCTTTGTCTATTTACTTCTATAATAGGCATTTCTAAATATCTAGCCTATCTCACTCTCTTCCCAGCAGTGCCCTGTGTCCTATGTGTAAAGTGGATTTCAGTTTTCTGAATTTACAAATGCAACATGACTGCAAACAATGATGCTTTATTTCTTTTTTTTTCTCTAAAGGTGGGTTAAAGTGCATTGAGTTAATCTTCTAAGTCAACTAGTGTAAATATCTAGGTCATTCCACCTCTGATAATCTGCATTGTAAATATCTCACTAACCATGTTGCAATCCATTTGAAATATTTTTTTTTATGAGAGGGCCATGAAGAAAAATCAAGATCATGCCAGGCTGCTGTGGCCTTTGTTCCTGGGGAAGAAATTGCTATAACAATAACAATTTCTATATTTTTCAAAGAAGTAGTGCTACTTGAGCCAATGCAAGTGTAAAACACTAACTGGAACAGTGGTACATTCGGTGATGCAAGTTGATGGCCTATCTCCATGGAGAGAGTCCACAAAAAAAAAAAAAAATGAGAGGGGATTCCTGTCCAGAGACAGGCAGACTGTCTTCCCTTGGGTCCCTGCTGTCCTTTGGGTTCTTTAATCCACACATAGATTCTAGGCTGTGGTTTACAACATTTGAGTAGGAGGAAGTTGGCACACCGCTGCCTCAACTGATTAATTTTGTAATTGCCTTGTTCTCAAGTTCAACTTTGATTAAGCTTCATAATCTTCATCACTCTCTTCTGAGACCACCACATCCCACACTGCTCTTTGCCAGTCTTTCTTTCCTAGTCTTCACCCTTGAGAATGTGTGTAGCACACTCTGGACACATCTTTGCCTTTCTTCCATGGTTCTTTGTGCTTTAATTAACACAAGAACCCAACTGGCTGCCTTAGAGAGATTTGTCATTTTTCCTCCTGGCATATCAGACATTTTCCAAGTATCCCGTCTACAGTGTGCCAGATTAATACTGTAAAGCCTGGAAGACAGAGGAGACCCTGAAATCAGGATCTTCCATAGAATTAGATCAGCCACAACAAACCGGGTTCCAGCCTCTTCATTTCAGGCACTAGCAATGATGGTGCAGATACAACAACAGCTCTCATTCACTGGTGCCTACTGGGTGCCCAACCAGTGCTGTGCTAAACCCTAAGTCTGAGATAGGTATTGCTAGATTCACTTTACAGATGAGAATAATGGGCTCAGAGGGGTTGTCTTTCATGTTCTACCATGAGGCATAGAAAGTGCTGTGTGAAAAGCTAATTTTCATTTCTGCCAGCCTAAGAGAGACCCCCACATAATAATAGTAACAAAGGGCTTCCAGTCCTAAGCAGGAGGCCAATTACATGAGTCTCAATTTCTAGACAACTGTAAGAACTACCTATAGTCACAAAGGTTTTCAACAAATGAGAAGAAACTGGTAAGTGAAGTTTTCAGTTAAAATGACTTTGCATTTCCTACAAATTCTCACTCCCCTGTCCAAACACAGTAGGTACTTAATAAATAGTTCAGATTTATTTACTATTTTCATTTGCAGTAAATATTAGAAGGAGTGTTCTTTTCTCTGACCTGTAGCCTGATCTCAGGTCCTGAACCCTGGTACTTGGGGGCACACAGACTTCCTTCCCTCAGCAACATAAGGACTCATCAAGGTCAGGCATTTTGTAGCATCTACAAATAAGTTTACCCTTCCCACTCAGATTTACAAATGAACAAATAACACTCAAGGGGAAAAATGTCTGTGTTTGTCCATTCCCATGAGCAACTTAGATGGGATGTGTGATGGTTATGTTAGCAAGCACTGTTGACGCCTTTGGGAGAAAATCATGAAATGTTGAGGATGAGTGAAACACCTTGCAGCCCGCAGAGACGCTGGAGCAAAGCACAAACAAAGCAACTAATGAAGTCAGTCCCCTTGGATGATGTTCTCAATGATGCTTTGAGGATGAGCCCAAGGCTTTGGGTTGTATATCACCAACCCGGGAGAGGTCAGTGTGTCTTTGGGAAATGTATACAGAAAGGGAGAAGAGGATGAGTTCTCTTACACTTGAAAACAGCCTCCTCCAATGGGCCAGGGATCAGGTGCTGACCTCGAAGGGAGCATGATGGGAACAGCTAGGAGTCAACAGGGAAGACACTTCAGTGTCATAGCAATGACATTGGTATGGCAACTAGAGAGGGTCGCTGACAGGACCCAGCTCACACAGTGACCCAACTTGACAAGGTTATCCCTGAGACCTCCTGGTATCCTGACACATTGCCTATCACATGTCTCCACTACTGAACTCAGAGTCAGGAGACTCTAGTGTGGGTTGATGAGGCCAGGGAAAGCTTTCTGCAAGAAAGAGATTTAAGCATTAGAGACTTCAAATAAACTATGTGGACCTGACAAGTTAGAGTCAAGAATAGGTGCCTTAAAGGATAACCAGGTTAGTGAGGTAGAGACAGCAAGAGCATGCTAACCATTCTGTGGCTCAGATGGTCCTCTTAGTGAGCCTTAAATTAAAGAAGTAACTACAGAAGTCTCTTTAAAAGGTCCTTTCCAGGGGCCTTCGCCCCTCTGAGGCCTGGTCTGTTCTGGGCTTGCAGGAGTCTTTCAATCCTAGGATTGATTTGCCACCTTTAGTCTAATAGTAGGTGTCTGAGCCATGGGTGTCACTGACTTTTCTTCTCTTTTTTTTTTTTCTATCACCAGGTTTATCCTAGAAGAAACTAATACATCTCTACTTTTACCTGAAAGGTATTCATACAGTAGGTCCTCCTTTCAAAAGTACACCCTCTCTGGGCCTTGCAAAAACTAAGGTTAATGACTCCCAAGGGCCATGGTCTCTTAGAATAATAAATTGCTCAGGAGATGATTTGCTTTGACCAGAAACTGACACATTAAGGGTCTACTTCAATTCCAATTCCTTCTATATTTGATGGGGACTCTTGGGGATTTTGATGGCAACCTTTTCAATTAACCTCAGCTTTAAAACAATATTCTCAGCATGGAAACTCCCTTGAACATATTTTTTGATGGACAGTCCCTTTCTCAAAGCAGCAAACTCTCCACTCTTTCAAGTATCACTGGCCATTTTTAAAGGAAGATCAACAACTTCTGATATAGAGTAAAATCTGATTTCCTAATACCTATGTCCCAGATCCTAGTTATACCCTTTGCCATTACAAAAAATAAATCTCCCCATACTTTGGTGTGGCAGCCTTTCTGATATTTGAAGATAGTTTTATGATTACTTGTTGCATTTTCTTCCTTGCTGCCAAAACACCCCAGGGTCTTCAACACATCCATATAGGACCCCTGTTCATCCCAGGTACCCTCTTGTAATGTGTGTGTCCTTGCCTTTTAAAACTCTCTTCTGCAGACCTGAACAGAGTATGCCAGTTACGGAGTTACCAGTCAACCAACATCTCACCTGTACGCTTCAGTTTCCTCATATGCTCGGTCTGAGAATTAGGCCAGCTACTTGCTTTAATAAATGCCTTTCCAGGACTAAAATTCCATAAACTCAAGGTCTAAAGAGGGAAAGAGAAAGGGAAATGTCCTCTCTACTTCTCCACTCTCCTCCTTGATAGCACCCTAGTCTCTTTATGCAACTTAAGATTTCAGAAACTTGTTTTTTAAATCAGTCACCAACTTCATTCTGCAACAGTAAACAGCAGTCTTGGTTAAATGGAAAAGGACATGGAGAGGGTGGAGACCAAAAGGCTAGTTTCAACAAAGTCCTCCATCAACAACTTTTTTTTTTATCCTCACCAAGGACATTTTTTTTATTGCTTTTAGAGAGCAGAGAGGGAGAGAGAAGCAGACAGACACAGACACAGACAGACAGACATTGATTGGTTGCCTCTTATAGGCTCCATGATGGAGGATCAACCCTGCAGAGTAGGTATGTGCCCTGATTGGGAATCGAACCTGCAACCTTTTGGTTTATAGGATGATGCTCCAACCAACTGAGACACACCAGCCATTGCTCAATCAACAACTCTAATTAAACAACCCTAAATTCTTGGGTGTCTCTTCAGTCTGGTCTCCAACAAAACCCTGGCTAGGTTCTCTTATGGGCAGACACCAGTGGACACCATTCCAAGGCTTATTATACCCAGGAACATGTTCCTGAAGTGCTTGTTGCCTGCAGAAACATCACCCAGTGCTGGATTGAGAGATTTCCTCTAAAAGGTGTCACAAGGCATTTCTTGAGGATGAGACACACCTCAAAGAACAAGCTGCCACTTGAATAAGCTTCTTTTCTGGATACAATTGGGATGACAGCTGCAATGCCAAGTTGCCACAGAGAGAAATATTGTTTTGTTCTTCTGCTGGGCCAGATCCTTTGAAGTGAAAAAGATTATCTTATGAGATTTACTAAGCAAAGCTGGCCTTAGACAAATTTGTCAAGTAAGGAACAATTCCTCTACTTGTAGCCCCCACCCCCAGTTCACAGGAGACTTCTTTTCCCAATACTTTTCCAGCACCCTCTGGATTTTCCCTTGACTGCTGATATCTCTCCTTTTCTTCTCTTGCAATTCATCTTTCTTGAGCCCATTTTCCCTCAAAACACTGCTCTATTCTAGTGATTTAACTCATGAGCAAGTGTTAACGGGTGAAAAATCCCCAGGATTCACTTATCTAATTACAGCTTGACATGTTTGTAAAGGCGCAATAGGGACATTGGTGGAGAATTAAGGACCACAGCAACCAGTGAGTGAGAATCTAGACCAGGAAGCTGTTTTGACACCCTCATATCCACACTCACTCAAAGGTAGCCAGGAAGTCCTCACCATGGTCAATCTGGCTTACTACAAAGTCTTCTGTGAAACACATTGCTCACTCAGACGCACTGACAACTCCAGTGAATGCCTGTTTATATTTCCAATATAGAACCCTTGACGGCTGTGAAAACACAGGACTTCAAGGGCCACCTGCTTTGTAGTATTATTCCTCTGGGAAGCAGAGTGACATTTCATTTCATTCAGAAATCTCATTACAGTTGCTAACAGAAGACATTTGCATAAGCATCTGGGTACCACCAGACTCCAAGGTCTTTGGTTAGAGACAGACAACCAACAATAAACACTCGAAGTGGGTTAAGCACTGTGAGAAAGCAGAGGTGGCAGAAGGCCAATTTTGAAGCTAGACAAAACAGGGATTCAAGGCCATTTCTATCACCATCTGACAAACCTTTGCCGATTCACTTCATTTTGATTTCCTCATCTAGATAATGGCTATAGCATCTACATCAAATGCTCTTGTGAAGATGAAGTTCAATCAGATAGCACATATTTGACAAATGCTGGTTCTTGCTCCTTATCCTCTCATTCTCTTTGAGGCAGGCCTAGGACTTGTGAAACTGAACATGTTCAACTATCTTTACATTCACAAAAGGGGCAAAAGTGTTACTGATCTACCCAATATTAAAAATAAGACAAGAAAAATAATTTTTAACTTGGAAAATTTTTAACTTAAAAATCTGAGCCATTTTCAGATAGTTGAACATCTATTAACTACATTGATTAACTATATTTATTTTTCAGTTAAAGCAAGAATTTAGATATTTAATAAAATTTTGATGCTCCCTTTTAATTACTGCATTTACCACTATGGAAACTAGTATAATTGTATGTCCTTCCAGAAAGGTTTACTCACAATTAGTTAAAAATAGTTGGCTTTTCCTATAGTATCCCAAGGCAAGAGACTGGAGATAAAATCTGAAACCTCTGTGAAATTGACCAGGGCAAGCCATTTTCTGGGATTTGAAATGCTGGCATGTGATGTATCCTTTCAAGATGATAGCTGTTGCTAGGAAATGTACTTGGCAGGTAGAAAAATCCTTCCCCTGTTAAAAAGGGTGCTGTCATGATGGGCACACACATGACTGAAGGCTCTAATGACAAGAAGCCTCATTCATAATCTTCAGCAGGCTATGCTTTTTCCCTTGACTGACCAGAGTTCATTGAAAAACAATAAGCCTTTGGGTGTCTAACCTGTGTGCTCT
This sequence comes from Tonatia bakeri, assembly GCA_004024845.1. Taxonomy (NCBI): domain Eukaryota; kingdom Metazoa; phylum Chordata; class Mammalia; order Chiroptera; family Phyllostomidae; genus Tonatia; species Tonatia bakeri. Next base: position 58,433 of record PVIA01004802.1, on the reverse strand, counting down.
GGAACATCCCATTGGAAAATCAACCTCATTGTGTGTAAACTAGGCTCTTGGAGATCTGAAATGGTGCCACTAATTGGATGATACTGGACAAAACATGTATTGTGTGAATTATTGGGAAGCAAGTGACTTAGCATTGCTTTGATACAATTACACACTATCCATTACCCCTGTTGGGTTATATTCAGTGCCAGCAATTTATTATTTTAAGGGAATCTGTGCTGTGATTTTATATATGGCCATTCCTTCTGCACAGACACTGGTGTGCATCCCTAAGCAGTGTCACGCCCTACATGATCCCATACAACTTCTGGAGTCGAGGCTGCCCTTCTATTGTCATCAGTTTTCATTACTGCCCTTTGATCTCATCCCTTCTTGGTACACAACACTTCATCACCTTTATTTTCTGTCATAATTGCGTGTGAAAGATTTCCCTTTTGATAGATGTAGGATGGCAAGCTGCTACAGAAGAGAGTGTTGAAAAGTGCCATGTGACCTGCTGGCTTCAGAAGGAAGCCCATACACCTGTGGAAGACAAACAATTTTTTAGAGATATGACATATCTATCATCTGTCCACAGGATACGAGCTGCTCTGTCTGCTTAATAGCAAGAGGCTATGAATGGCAAAATAGGAAGTGCTGAAAGAAGTCAGCAGCACAGAATACACCATCTGAAAGGCCTAGCCAGGCCCACTCATTCCCAGCCAGGTAGAAATCTGAATGGTGCTTGTCACCATGGCAGGCAGAGTGGCTAGATGTGGCCCTATTACTGCTCTCTGTCACACTATCATTCAGGTGCCATCACCTGCTGACAGGGCAACATGGTTCTCAATTATAGCCCAGGTCTCCATTCGCTCCGCATCCCATTACTGTTCAGGACGATCTGACACCAACTGAGAGCATCTCTAACAAAATATATCTGTATCCAAGATTGATTGTTGTCAGGGATTCCCCCAGGGGCAGCTATATTCACCTCTTTTTGCTGAGCCAGAGCCACATAGGTCTATTTTCAACTAGAGGCTGAGCAAACTTGAGTGCTCCAAGATTCTCTGTTATATGTTGTCCTCACCTAGTTTCTGAATCTTTCTTATCAGATACATTTCTTGTTGACTGGTCAACAACAGCAATAGTGATAATGTCAGTGGCTGAAAAGAAACAATAACAACTTTAATAATAATAGTAAGTGCTTACTGAACAACTTATTGTGTGCCAGGCACTATTCCAAGAGTATACATATATTAATTCAAAGGAAGAACCCCAACGACTCTTTGAAATGGGTAGCACTTTTAGTCCTATTGCACAGACTAGAGAATGAGGCAAATTCTCACAAAGAGAAGTGAAACAGCACCTGCATTAGAATCCAAGCTCTTTCCCAGGCTTGTGAAGTTCAGTGGATTGAGTGCCAGCCTGTGAACCAAAAGGTTGCCGGTTCAATTCCCAGTCAAGGCACATGCCTTGGTTGCGGACCAGGTCCCCAGTGCAGGATGCACAACAGACAATCACACATTGATGTTTCTCTTGGTCTTTCTCTCCCTCCCTTTCCCTCTCTCTAAAAATAAATAAGTAACATCTTTATTTACTTAAAAAGAAAAGAATCCAAGCTCTTTTGTGCAAAACCATAACTCTTAACCATCAGGATGTACTGTCTCAACAAAATGAACTACCACCACAACCAGAAGTACTGTATGCTTGCTATGTAACAAGTATTATATATATTTTACTGCTAAGCCTCAGGACAGTCTTAACTCTCAAAATATCTCTAAGACTCAGAAATATTAAGTAATGTGTTCAAAAAATGGTGAAGCCTGGATTTCAACCCAGGTCTCTGTGACTCCAAAGTCCATGATCTTTCTACTCATCCCAAGTCTCGCACACTTGCTGAGAGTCCTAGCCTGTTGGTTTCCTGCTACTTACCATATGACTTACAAGTTTGAGGTGAGAAGAATAGGTACATTCTGGTCGGACATGAATAGAGCCCACTGATTTCTGCTTATACCTTTAGTGTTTTTTTCCCTGTTTTCTACTCATTGACTGATTTTAAAGTGAAGGTATGGGCAATGGGTAGCAGAAGGCAATGATCACACTAGCGACCTTGGTGAGCTTCCTATTAACTCTAGCCTAACTACTTTCAGGAACGTAGAAGAGGAAGGCCTCTTGCCTTTGCTTTTTTGAAAGGGCCAAAGACAATGTCATCTAAAGGCAAGTACAACATGAAAGTCAGGTTTCTTTAAATATTAATCCCTTACTTGCATGTGCTTATACCTTTTTCCCAATACCATTTGTTAAAGAGACTATCCTTTCCCCATTGAGCAACCTTGGCTCTCTTGTCAAATATTACTTGACTGTATATGTGGGGGGTTATTTCTAGTGTCTCAATTCTATTCTATTGGTCTATGCATCCATTCTTATGCAGAGCCATGCTGTTTTGATTACTATAGTTTTCTAGTATGGTTTAAAATCAGGAAATGTGATACCTCTAGCTTTGCTCTCCTTTCTCAAAATTGTTTTGGCTAGTCTTTTGTGGTTCATACAAATTTTAGGATTTTTTTCTATTTCTATAAAGACTACAGTTGGGATTTTGATAGAGATTGCATTGAATCTATAGAAGGCTTTGGGTAGTGTGGATAGTTTAACAATATTAATTCCTCTGATCCATATTTTTCCATTTGTTTGTGTCTTCATTAATGCTTTCCTCAAAGTCTTACAGTTGCAATTTATAGATATTTCACCTCTTTAGTTTACTGTACTCCTAAATATTTTATTGTTTTTGATGCTATTGTGAATAAATTTTTAAATTCTTTTTCAGAAATTTTGTGTTAGTGTATAGATATACAACAAACTTTTGAATATTGATTTTGTATCCTGCAGCTTTACTGAAATCATTGATTAGAACTAACAGTTTTCTAATGGAGTCTAAGATTTTCTATATATAAAAGATAATATACAGACAATTTTACTTATTCCTATTTGGAGGCCTTTTATTTTGTTGCCTTTCTTAGTTGCTCTAGCTAGAACTTCCAGCACTGTGTTGAGTGGGAGTGGTGAGAGCGAGCACAGTTATCATGTTCCTGATCTTGCAGAAAAACCTTTACCATTGATATTAGTTGTGGGTTTGCCATATATAGCCTTTATTATATTCAGGTATATTCCTTCTATACCCAATTTGTTGAATGTTTTTATCATGAAAAGATGTTGCATTTTGTTAAATGCTTTTTTTTTCATCTATTGAGATGATCACATGAACTGTATCTTTCAATTTATCAATGTGGTATATCACAACCACAAAAAATAAATAATCTGATTTAAAAATGGACAATGGAACTGAATAGACATTTTCTCAATGAACATATGCAAATGGCCAACAAGTACATAAAAAGATGGCTGACATCACTAATCATCAAGGAAATGCAAATCAAAACTGCAATGAAATACCACCTTACACATGTCAAATTGGCTGTCATCCAAAAGATAAGAAATAAGAAGTGTTGGTGAGGATGTGGAGAAAAGGAAAAACCCTGTGCACTACTGGAGGGAATGTTAGTTGGTTCAGCCACTGTGAAAAACAATATGCAATTTCCTAAAAAGAAATTGAAAATAGAACTACCACATGACCCAGCAATCCCACTCCTGGACATACAACCAAATAAAATGAAAATAAGATATCAAAAAGATACCTGTAATTTTCATGTTTATTGCAACATTATTTAAAATAGCCAAGACATGAAAACAAATTCAATGTTTGTCAATGGATGAATGGATTAGGAAAATGTTTTATACATACAGCAGTTTCTCAGAAAACAATTTCTCATTCAATGTCATTTCGCTATAACACTGATAAGATGTCATAGGAACTTAAATCTTACTTATATCAATTAGCCTATGGTAAAATTAACTTCTTTATATATCACTTCACTTAAAGTTGCAGAAGCTATCAATGACATTAAGTGTTAAGTGTCATTACTACATACACACACACACAAGCACACAGAGGAATATTACTCAGTCATGAGTAAAAAGGAAATACAGCCATTTGCCACAACATAAATGGACTTTGATAGCAGTATGCTGAATGAAATAAGTCAGACAGAGAAAGTAAAATACTATATGATGTCACTTATATGTGAAATCTAAAAAAGCCAAATTCATGAAACAAAGAGTAGATAGTGATTATCACGAGCTGGGGCTGGGGTAGAAAGATGGGAAGATGTTGATCAAAGAGTACAAACTTCTAGTTAGAGGATGAATAAATTCTCGTTATAGTTAACAATAGTGATAATAGTTAATGATAGTGCATTGTGACTATAGTTAACAATAATGCATTACCTGTTCCGAAATAGTTAAGAGAGTAAAACTTAAATGTTCTTACCATGAAAAAGAAATAGTAATTATGTGATATGATAGAGGTTTTAGCTTAGGCTATGGCAATAAGCATTTTGCAATATGTAAGTTTATCAAATCAACATGTTATATACCTTAAATATACACAATGTTATATGTCAATTATATCATTTATGTCTGAGTCAGCTGAAAAAATACTCCATTAAAGGAATTCAGGCTACTGCTCCTATTCAACTATAAACTTGGAGAGGAAAGGTCTTAAAATCAGCTTCTCTCTTTAGGTACAGATATAGTAGCTGCAGATATCAGCACAAACTTTCTGTCTCTTTGTGGGAAGTAAATGTACTTCTGTCTATGAGAAAAAACTAAATGTTAATCCTGTCCCTAATTTAGTACATGCATAATAACATTACTAAATATTGCTCTTTAACCATGCGATGGGTACTCTTCTAAGCACATCATATGCTATAACTCACAAAAGACAAAAAAACACCTTGTGAGACTGCAAGTAATATTTTCTCCACTTTACAGATGGGAGACTGAGGCAGGCCCAGAGAAGTAAAGGGACCTGCTCAAGGTCACAAAACTAGGTAATTATAGAAGCTGGAACAAGCTCCATCAGTCCCTGAATCAATGGACCAATATCCGCTGTGAAGAAATTCACCATATTTCCTACAGACCAGTCCCAGAGGCCCAACCCAAGAATCTGTAGTAAACATAACCTGGGCCTGGACTGGAGACAGACCTATGGCAAGTACTGAGGATGTTCTTGTTTGTCAAGGCATCCCTCTACTATGTGGCAGTTTTGACAAATTCCTCCAGTTTTCTTCAAATTTGGAGTTTCTCTATATCTAAAACACATTGATTAGTCCAGTCTATACCTTCCTGGACAACTGGGTGAGGGAACTATTCTTAACCTTCTACTTTTAATGCCTTGCTGAGCTCTGCATATAAAGTCACCTGCAATTTTTGTGAGAACCAGGATCAATCAAATCAATGGTTGAAAGTCTATAGCCAAACTCCCTGATTATTTTATTTTTCAGCATCCTCTCTGGATATCCTCAGGTGCAGGCTACAGGGAACTTCATTGGAAAAGTAGCCATCAAACACTGAAGAACTTTCCTAGCAGAAATGACAGTTACATCTTCTCTTATCACACACCATTTTTGGAGTTTATTAGTTTCACTAGTCAAACTGGACTACAATCTTTTTTCCCCCCACTAACTTCTAAAACCTAGAGAACCTTGAACTTGTTAGAACTTTGAGCTTGCTTTCTTTTAAAACCCATGATCTGCCCTGATCAGTGCAGCTCAGTTGGTTGAGGGTTCCCACAAAGCAAAAGGTCACTAGTTCGATTCCCAGTTAGGGAACATGCCTGGGTTGTGGGCCAGGTCCCTTGTTGGAGCGCATGTGAGAGGCAACCAATCCACGTTTCTCTCACATATCTCTCTGTCTCTCTGTCTCTCTCTCTCCCCCTCTTTCCCTCTTTTCCCCCCTCTAAAACAAACAAACAAATAAATAAAATATGTAAAAAAACCATGATCCAAGAGAACCTTCTGGCTATGACTAGACCTGTATGGACCTCTGGTGGCACAGAGATTAAACCAACCTTGTTTCTGTGTCTTCCTTGGATGGCCACTGAGGAAAATTCCCCAGAAGACATAGACGCACATCGTTCTTCCTCAGAAATGCTAATATAGAGCTTCAGTTATTTAACCATGAGCCTTAGTACCAGCTTCCTATCTGCTCCACTGGAAGGGCTGCATCAGTAGTGGGCTATAAAAGAGAAGATCCAACAGGAGAGGCAGCAGGAAAAGGCTCTGCCACCTATGAGGGAGAGAATATTTTAGAGGCTCTGAGGACAGTAATTGTAAGAGTATTTAAGACATTTTCCTCACAAGATGGAAACTAGATTAATTCAGGCATAAATGTCAGTACTTCCTTGAGCTGAATTATTCTGGGAACTAAAAACAGTGAGGAATGGTTAGCTGTAGCAATGAGATCCAGTTTTATGCAAAAAAAAAAAAAAAAAACATATCAGAGACAGATTTGATTCAAATGCAGTACTTGTACCAAATTTTCCTGCCAATGATTTTAGAATTACTATGGGACATCCTGGAAGGAGCTACTCTGAGGAAAGGGAGACTGATTGTCAACAGTTCTTAACTCTCAATAACATGGTTCCCAGGACATGCTATCTTTACCCCTCCTTGGATTTCTGTATTCCTCTCCACTTTTCATCCATAATTCATAAAGTATATATACAGTTAATGCTTGTCTAATTTGTTTGTTTTTATTTTATAATATTTTTTGACTCCAAAAAGAAACAACTAGTTTGTTGGAATGCATATGTGTTTTAGAATTTCAAAGCCAATGATAAAAGAAGATCTAATTGTATCATTATTTTTTTACTATTTTTTAAAATCCTCACCTGAGATTATTTTTATTGATTTTATTTTTAGAGAGGGAAATGGGGCAGGGGTGGGAGAGAAACGTCAATATAAGAGAGAAACATCTATCAGTTGGTTACCTTCTATAGGCACCCTGACTGGAAACTGAACTCATAACCTAGGGATGAGCCCTGACCAGGGATCCTTTTTGATGCAGTGGATGATGATCCAATCAACTAAGCCACTCAGCTGGGGCAAGAAGATCTAATTTTAACAATGTGAAGCAGAAGAAAATGTGGCCAAGGGATAGAGCAATAGTCCTAATGCTATTATATTGATTGTTTTTTAGTAAAATATGACTATAGTAAGATATGTATAAATATTCCTTAACAATGGCCTATTATCCTTTCTCAAAGGAATTTCTGATGTTGCATTTTATTTTCATTCCAAACAACTGTGTTAAAAAAAACTTTAAAAGACACAGTTTTTGTTGAAAAGGACTATCTACCCTTGGCCTTCTTTCCTTTCATTTACTTGCTATCTTCATTCTCAAAATTCCTAAACTTTAAACTCATTAGCAGATTTAAACAAATTACCAAATCATCATCAAGATCCAGAGCAATGCTTACCTTTAAACAAAGTTGTTCAAAACAGTAGTGGCAAAGAATCTGAAGATAGCCACTGTTCAGATCTGGAAATTAAAGTCATGAGAACTCCAGTGTATAATTCTACCCATAAAATGAATTTTCTGTACAAACACCAGAACATGACCTTCCAATCAACATGGGAAACCCAGCATGACCCAGCTGGGTTCCTAGTAATGTGGTACATGAACTTCTTAACCAGATTTTCCTGGAGCTCAAAGCTATTTTGAGGTGGTTCAGGAAATGGATGTGGTTTTGGTGAGAAATTGTATAATTCAAAATCCTGTGGCTAAAAAGTCAGCAAAAGCTCTGTTTGGAAGGAGAGAGAGAGAGAGATTTGCCCAGGTTTCAGCTCAGTACTTAATTTATAATTATTAACAAGGGTGGTTCATTCCTGAGGACAAAACACTATTCCTAAAATTAGTCACAAATAGGTAAGCTTTCAAATTGGGTCCTCTATCTTCCTGTAATTTATGATGCTTATTTTAAAAACATAACATAACAAAACAAAAAAAAGTCCTGTGAAATCCAGAAGGAAGGTCACAGAATCTCATTTTCTGAAGATTCTAACCAGAGACCAGCAACCCTTTGTGTGAAGGACTAGATAAGAAAATGCCATAGACTTTGAAGGCCACATACAGTCTTCAATGCATCATACTGTTTAAACAACCTTTTAATAATGTAAAAATCCTTCTCCGCTCAGCTGTACAAAAATAGGGCACTAATCATATCTGGCCCCTGGGCTTTAGTTTTCCTACCTCTGTTCTAGGAAAAACAGGTGGACAGACTCTAAATAAACACTAGTCATTGGAGAGCAAAATAAATACTCCCCTATCCTCCCTGCCAGTCCTATAATTTGACAGAACTGAAAAATATAAACCTGAAAAAATTTCAGAGATATTAAATCATCAAATCATTAGCAAACATTGTGACTATTTCAAAAAGAAAAAAACAACTTTGTCTTAGTAAAGACACAAACTTTTTGTTTTCAAACTCCTATATTGCCAACTAACCTTTGTGACCCACAGAACATTCCTTACCTCTGATTTCTCATGAAAGAAAAACAGATATTAGCATTAAATGATCTCTAAAGAGATTCTAGTCCTGGTTCTCTGAAATTTCAGGAATGGCCTTAGAAGACTCCAGAAGGCTGCCTAAAGCAATGCCCTAAAGTGATCTTTAGAATATTAAGAAAAACTCAGTGGGATCATTGTCAGCCAAGTTGATAGTCTCTAGACAAGCAAATTATTCTCATTTTGCCTAGACCAATCTCCCATCACATAAGATGGCATTCCAGTGGTTTCAGCTAAATGTATATTAATGCAAAAAGAGATGATGAGATAAGCTCATCCTCAGAAATTAAAGATGTGGGGTTTCCAGTGGTCATCTGAGGAAGGTATCAGACACTATAGACCAAGAATCTATGTCATGAGAATTTGTTATAATACAGAACCTTTTAAACTCTACTATATTTCTTATTTTTTGTGATTCACAAAGCTATTAGCAGTAAATGCAACTAAAATACATCTTTTAGATTCTTAAGTTTATGCCATTATGATCCCTTAAAGCAGAAATAGATTGGGCTCAGCCAAGTATCAGTTACTTGTCTAGAAAGATGTACATAGTAAAGCTTTGTATCATTTTTTTCATGTTGAAAAAAGTCTTTGCTTTCTGTTTTGCTCCAATAAGTAAAACAAAGTCAATAGTAAAAGCAGGTACTTTCATTGACTTAACAGATGTCCATTTAGAATCTAACCCCACTGCCTGGGACACATGTTACGCAGGATTAATAAGATATTTCCCATACTGCACATTCAGAAATACTTGGTCCCACTCAGCTTTCTCTACTCATTCAAACTCCCTAGAGATAAATGAGCTTTATACCACAGAAAGGAAACAGGTCATTTATCTGACATCACATTATTTACTGACATTAAAAATGATAATATCCATCAACAAGCAGCCAGACCCCAAGTGGGTCACACTGAGAACAAAGCTACCATGGTCTTTCTTTTATACAGTTACAAGGAGATAGTGAATCAGCTGCCACTTATGTTCCAATAATGTAACAAGAAGCTCACATTTTAATGTTATCAACATAATTTCCCACGTGTTTACTTGGGACCAGAGAACTAATTATCTTTTCTGATTTTTTTTTATAAACCCAAAATCTGGAATTATAATGACAGAACTATGAACATATTTATTTTGGGAAGGGGAGATATTTCATTTTTAAAATACATATACAGATCTCTCTTTCATTGTCTTATTTTTTAAATATCATTATCTACAATCCTCATAACAACCCAGCATGGCAGATAATATTATCTGTATTTTCTGCAAAAGTAAGTGATATGAAGCTCAAAGATGTTTGTTAAATAAATTGCCCCAATACATAGGGCTAGTAAATGGGAGATTCACGACTGATCTTGACCTTTCTCTCTTTTTCTCTTTCCTTTTCTTCCCTCTCTCCCATCTCTTCTTCTCCTTATTTATCCATCCATCCATTCATCTACTTATCTACCTACCTAAATCCTAGCTACCTTCCTAAACTTTTTCTTGAAAGCATCTTCCTGCAATGGTTTAGCTCTGTCCAAAAGTAATCACCACAAAATTGAGTGCATTAAGAAAACTTAGGGACATGCAAACAATATGTGTAGATGGACTAACATTTTGGGTTATTACAATAGCTTGAACTAAAAAAAACAAAAAAAACCTACATGTGATTGTGATTGATTAGCAGTAATGCCTTGTCAGCTGTAGTTATTCAGAAGTAAACAAAACAAAAAAAACAACAAAAATGGTGAACAAAGAAAGACTGTACATTTAGTGATTGAAGAATATATTGTACACCCTAAAAAAAAGTAAACTCTATGAAACTTGAACTGAAGTTCAGCCACTATTTAAAAACAAAGCATGCAGGAGGAGGATATGTGGGGGATATAATGGTGATAGACAGAGACATGACTTGGAGAGGTGAACACACAATACAGTGCACAGATGATGTGTTGTGGAACTGTGCACCTGAAACCTGTATAATTTTGTTAGCCAGTGTCACCCCAATAAATTCAATGAAGAAGAAAACAAAAACAAAGCCTGCTGGAATGTGACTTTGCTCCCTCTGCACTCATTGAGTAGAATCAGCAACAACAACGGCTCCTCTTTCGGTTAGATTTTCCGAGGCACCAACTCCAGTCCTAGTCCTCTCTCATTCCCCTTCATCTGCCTCTGTCCTGTTAAAAAAAAAAAAGCAGGAAGGCCAGATGCTCATTTAACAGACCCTTGGTCTCATCAGTGACCCCCTTCCATCATTACTTGTTTCATGCCTTTTTATTTTCAATACCTTGGACTGTGTCTCATACTAGAACATTCTAGTAGAAAAAGAAAATATGTAATATGACAACTTATTTGCCAAGATAACTCCAAACAACTGATTTCACAAGTTTTATTTGTTTGTTTGTTCCCCAGAACTGCCCAAACAGATGACAGCAGACTTTTCTGGTGTGAGGAAGGAGCCGGGCTGCAGCACAGGGCTGTGTTCTCGTTCCGACTGGCAGCTGGATCTTGGCTCTTCTGCTACCTTCTGATCAGGATGAATTACACGTATAATTCAAACTCAAGAAAACTGCTCAAGTACAACGTGGGAAGCTTCTGCCAAAGTTGAAAATCATTAGGAGCCATGATTTTGGCTGAGCACACAGCTCTGTTTTGAACTCTTTTATTTCTGTATTATTGCTCATTCACTTAAAGAGAAATACATGAGGCAGAGACAAGATCTCTTTCCCTTTTCATGTTTCTCCAATTTATCTTCCTGGGCATAATAAATTTCTCAAGCTAAAGAGTTGAGTGATGTCTTATTTCCCTCTGTTTTTTCCATTATCTCAGTTATCTCTCATTTGTTTATTTTTTAGTCTCTCCTCTTATCACACCGTTTCTTGGGACATCATAAAGTTGGAATGAGGAACCCTCCTTCCTTCTGTGGTTGCTTATGAATGTTTCAGACCCCACATTCTCAATCACATCACTTTGTTATTTTGCCTTGTTTGGAAAGAAAAAGAAATCTGAGATACACTTCGACTAGAACTGATGACCCAACTGTGGATTATTTTGATATATAAAAATTACTCTGTGTATGAAACTTTCTCTAGCAGGAAAATAATTTCAAGCAAAACTTGCTTCTGTGCCCTTGCTTCCTCTGGACAATGCAGGGAGTGCAGCCTTTTGCAGTCTTAGTGGCATGTACTGCAAAGAGCACTGGACAAGGAGTATTATTCCTAGAGCTTTTTTTTTTTTTATTTTTTGAAGTCTATTTAAAAAACCCTTTTTTTAGGGGGGAGAATTTTCCAAAAGATTATACTCATAAGTATAGAGACTACAATAAACCTTCCAAGTATCTGTAAGTCAACATACAGCTAATCTTATTTCTATTACATACAACTCCATCCATTTCTTTTTCTCCCAAGATTTTTTTGAGTTAATTCCAGGCATCATGTAACTTCTTCCTTACATACACCTAGCTATCTCTAAGTGATAAGGACTTCTGCATTTTAGAAATATAACCATAGCTCTGTTATTACACTTACAAAACTTGTAATTCCTGATATCAAATATTCAGTGTTCAAATGTTTTTGATCATCTCATAAAATTTTTAATATTTGTTTTGTTCAAAATAAAATAGGACCCAAACCTTGTCCACATAGCCAGCACAACTATTGATAGGAGTTTCTTCAGTTGAAAATAAGTATGTTAGATGGTTGTGTTATTTTTAGCATGATCACTTTAGAATATATTTTCAAAATAAAAAATATATATACAAAACAATTGCTAAAGTTTACAACATGCATGCTTACCCAGAAACAAGGTTATTGTTTTGATTAAAAAATAGTATGATATTATATATATTTTCCTAATAACCACGTATCTTTCTTTGAAATGTATTTCCTTTGATCCATTTTAGTGTCTGACTACAATTCTACCTCATGAGTAGACTGCATTTTATCTAATCCCCAATTAATAGACATTTATTTTTTTACCATTTTTAGCCATAACTGTTAAAATGGACATTTTTATTAATGATACCTTATGCATATATGCAAGCTTCTTTAGGACATATACCTATGTATGGGAATGGCTGGATTATCAGGAGGAATAGCGTTTTTAGTATTGCTAATTGATTTTCTCAGTGTTGTACCTCTGCCAGAAGTAGATGAGAATTCAACATGGTAATCTTCAAGGTTTCTTGCAGCTTTGATATTCAATAAGTCAATCTAGAAAATCTACTTTTTAAAAGTGGTTGCATCTTTGGAAATGTGGTGACATAAGTTACTAATTTTGACATATCTAATGTCTTCTATTACTTCTTAGTAGCAGTTTCTTTAAAAATATATGTCAGTTTGAATTTTGTAATACCCTGAGCTGAGTACTCAAGCTAAATTATAAAGGGATCATGTACTTCCTAACATTAAAATTGTGGAAATAGAATTGGTGCTTAAAATATAAATAATAATTCACGGTGTTTATAGAAAGCTGTCAGTAGAGGTTTGATCTGCTATTCGTCTCTAGGTAGGGATAGGTCACTGGGACCTAGTTTAGAAGGCCTTATATAGAAAAGAAAGAGTGAAGGTTAGCAGGAAGAAGGGGGAAAGGAAGCACAAAAAGCAAAAAGAAGAAAAAGTGGTTTGTCCAAAGTACATTGTGTAGATCAAAGTTTCCATGACATGGAATTCACATGGAAGAATGGGAAGAAATGAGGCAAGAGATAGTCTTTGGAGGGCTCTGAATGTCCTTCCCTGCAGACAATCTTTGACCGGTTCAACTGTTTTTTGTTATCACAGATGCTATAGAAGGAGTCATTGGAAGCTAAGATGATCCAATTTTGGAGGTCCAAACCAAAGCTTCAGTTAAGGTACACTTAAAGCTGTGCTATTCCTCAATTTAAAATATACTTTTGAAAAAAACATTTGTTTTTTTCCACTATTACCTGCTATAAAACAAAATTCGAGAATGTGTTTCCTGATACAGAAAAAGGGCCATCTTTTATTTAGCTCTACATTTATCTTGACCCACTTTCAAAGAGGAGTCTCCCAACTCAGTATTTAGGGTTTAGAGAACAGTCCCCTTTTAAGCTACTCATCCCACAGAGAGTTCAGAAGATCTTGATCATGACACTTCAGTCTTCTTTCAAGACCAAAGACTTCCAGTTACTTCCATTTAGTACAACCACTATTAACTGAGCACCAACTATGGGTCAAGCCTTCAAAGAAACCAGAAACTGATGTATTACATTCCCTGCCCTTAAAGAGTATCTAATCCAGTATGGAAGGTAACGCAGTAGAACATGTGACATTTAAAAAGGCTCTTAAAGGAACAGAAATTGTACATTGGAAGAAATCTGATCTTAATCTGTTTTCCTATAAATGTTCCATTATTCTAACTGTCATTGTTTGCCTACTCTAAGCCTAATGCTCTGTCATCTTAAGATATTATGGCTTAAGTCCTTAGCTGGCATGCCATGCCCTGTCAATGCTATTATGAAGAATCTACACCAACTTGCCTAGAATTCTCCTCTAATACCATGAACCAAAGATGCAGCTCAGGGACCTCCAGTCCTAGCATTGTTCTCTGAATGTTGGTTAAGACCACATGTTTTCAACAACTCTTCTCATCTGGTTTTTTATGTCTTATGTCTTATGACACTGAAAAGGACAATGAAGGAATCAATTCAAGATCTTTAGCTCACTCTAATTCATGAAAGAAACAATCTGCATTGTCCATATAAGAGAAATGAAATGCATAATGATGAATTCCCATAACCCAAGAGCTTGCTGCAAGCTTTAAGGGTCCAAAAAGATGCCCTTCTGGGTTCCTGAGCCCTCAGAGGAGGCTGGTTGCTATGCTTCATGGGAGAACCAGCTCAGACAAGAAGCTCAGACACAAAGTTAAACAAGGGCTCCATTAACCTAAGCACAATAACATTGACACTTTCAATTAGCCAGAAGCTGTCAGGTTTAGCCATTTACATTGCATAAATCCTCTTTTCCTGACTGTGTTTGAGTTACTTTCTTCCAGTAGAGATGGAGAAAGTGATTGTTTTTCTCTCTTAGAGGAAGTCTTCCCAGATGAACTACATCCAACACTAATCACTCTTTTAAGAACACAGTTCTATATTAGACTTGGCTTACGATTATCCTTGAGTTGCTATAATTGGACAACTTAGCTACATTATAAGGGATTTGAGAACAGAGACATTTCCTATTTCAAGTTCATTCCAGGACTCCATAATTGATGGCTCTGTTGATAGCTGTAGATGGATAAACACTTGCTAAATGGAATGGAATAGACTAGGTTATGCTATGAAAAACAGGGGTGTAAAACCCGCAGCCCACAGGCCACATGCAGCTGAGGATGGCTACGAACTCGGCCCAACACAAAATCATACATTTACTTAAAACATTATGAATTTTTTTGTTTTTGTTATTGTTTGTATATTTTATTTATTTTATTTTTTACAAAGGGGAAGGGAGAGAGAAAGAGAAGGAGAGAAACATCAATGTGTGGTTCCCTCCTGCACACTCCTTACTGGGGACTTGGCCAGCATCCCAGACATGTTCCCTAGACTGGGGATCAAACTGGCGACCCTTTAATTTGCAGGCCAGTGCTCAAACCACTGAACCATACCAGCCAGGGCAGTGTTTGTGTATTTAATGTGTGGCTGAAGACAACTCTTCTTCTAGTGTGGCCCAGACATGCCAAAAGGTTGGACATCCCTCTAGCTACAGTAACAAAAAATCCCAGAATGGGAGCACCTCAACTTAATAAAACCATATCCTCTATGGGTCTGAGTGACTTTCCAGGGCAGATGTCTAGTAATTCAGTTCCTTAGATGTTGTGACTACACTGCTGCAAAAACACAAGATGTCCTCTAAAATGACCTCAACTGGAAAAAAGGGTCACTTCAAGTTGCACGGGGACTTTTTACACCTCAGCTCAAAAAAGAAAGAAATATCAGATATTAGTGAATGCAAGTAGTATCTACTATAGTAATATATTTCTTCAATAATAAAGATTTCAGGTTAAGGGGAACTCTATCTGTATGCTGAACAAGCAACTAATGATCCCTTTTCTTAGGTAACAGAAGCACTTCTTCTGATAGCCCTTAGGGAGAAGAGGTGAATAATTTCAGACATGTCCATTCCATCCTAGGTTTCAGGTTACCACTGGAAGACCGTATCCCCACAGCAATACATCTGTTAAATATGAGTTCTTGAGTTCCTGAAAAACCAGGCCCATGTTCTTTTTCCTTTAAGCTCATCAGAGCCTTGGACTTAGTGATCTTGATCAAGGATAATTTATTCTCATACTGTTTTCTTTTGACCTAGCTTTTCTCATTGATTTAACAAAATATTAGTAGTATCCTTACTTCTAAGGCAGTAGATCCTTAAAGGAAATGCATATGTGCTCTTCCCTCCCCTTCTCCATGTTTTGCTTACTAGAATGCAGCTGCAGGGAAGTGAGTCTTCTTTACCACAAAGTACTATACATGAATAAACAAAAGGAGAAGCGTCCCTGAAAATGGTAGAGACGCTGTATCAGTCCTGCCTGGCTTATGTCTGGACCATGCAATAAGAGAAAAATGAAGTTCTAGCTTGTTGATGCTAAATATATACCCTAATTAAGCCAATGTTTTAGAGCTTTCAGGTACTAAGTTTGTTAAGACAGAAAAAAAAGCCTAGATCGCAAAAGCAAAATCCTAAGCCTTCAGAAAAGGCAGTATTAGTACAACAGACTACATTCCTAAGAATATCTCCAGACAGTTGAAGATATCTACTCCATACAGCATGTGAGACTTTGGGACATGGGAAGGCCTCATTTGACCCTTAAACCCTAGTCCCTACATGACTCATTAGAAAGGACTGTCTCCATAGATGTTCTTTGACTAATGCCTTCACCTGCTTTCAATCAGTCCTCATCGCTCCTCCTACCCCTTACAGCTGTCAGTCTGCTCCATGATTCCATGCCTCTGGTTCTATTTTGCTCATTAGTTTATTTTGTTCATAGAGGACTATGACTGTCCTCTTATAGGTGAGATCATATAGTATTTGTCTCTCATTGACTGGCTTATTTCACTTAGCATGAGTCTCCAGTTCCATCCATGCTGTCACAAAAGGTAGGAGTTCCTTCTTTCTTTCTGCCCCCATGGACTTGGACAACAACAGCGAGGAGACTGATTATGGAAGGGGGAGGCTGGCTGGGTGCAGGGGAAGCAAAGGGGTAAAAGTGGGACAACCATAATAACAAAACAATTAAATATTTAAAAAAGAAAGGACTGTCTCCCTCACTGCAAACCATTCCCTTATATTGCTTATTTTGGAAGACACCGGTTGACAATGATATTGTTTGGTCCAAAGGCTCTAATTGCCATTTTCAGTCTTATACCATATTTTTCAGACTATAAGATGCACTTTTTGTCCCCCCCCCAAATTTGGGAGGAATAGTAGTTGTCATTGTTTCTGTTGAGTTCTGTTTATATTTCACATTGGTGAAATATTATTTATATTATTAAATATTTACCACATTTTTTGCTTCAAAAACTTTTCCCCTATTTTCCTCCTCTAAAAATTAGGTATATCTTATGGTCCAAAAAATACAGTATATATCAGTCTTGCTTTCCAAATCCAAATGGGGACAGGCTCCTCTGATAAATGGTCTGATATGTGTTCTGACAACAGAATAGAATACCTAGGGCAGGACTGTAAAAGACATGTTTACCTTAGCAAAGCTTGTCAGTTTGTTCACTGCTACATTAGTATTAAAGAGGTTGTATCCATCAAGAGTAGGATCAAGCATTAAACAAAGAAAAAAATGGCCAAATCCAATATAAATAAAGGCAAAGGCTTATATCCAGGGACAATTTCAGGCAAAACAGAGCAAATATGACAGATCTAGCAGGATGAGAAGACTTAGGACAAGCATGGCAAATATGTCTGTGCTGTCTGTCGCTCTTTTCAGACAGGTGTCAGATGTCATTAATCAATCACAGTGACATCAGAGAAACCTCAGGCATTTGAACACAATAGTCCATGTAGCCATTTCCAAGCATTTGAGTTTGACCTATAAGTCAGCCAGCCAAGCCTCAGGGACAGTGGGGCTAGTGAGTGGGAGTGATGACAAGTCCCTCCTTTTCATCGCATTTGGTCACTGTTCTACATACAGGCAGCACCGAATTCCTTTTGCCAGGATTAAGTCCCTGGATTATGTTCCTAATAAAAAGAACAGCATTAATCCAAGGATGATTTTAGATTCCAGTGAAGAGCCTACTATATGATTGAACCTCAGATCATCAGTCTCATATACAAAATATCTTTACCTGATAAATACTAGGTTAAACAAACCTAACAGCATAAATCCTTTTAAAATCAGGAACCAGACAAAAATGTGTATTCTCCAATCTTTTCAACAGACAGTGCTGGAACAACTGGATATCTGTATGCAAAAGAATAAATTTGCACCCCCTACCTCATACCATATATAAAAATTAATTTAAAATGAATAAAAAACAATAAATAAATAAATACACAACTTTTAGAAGGCCACATAGGTATAGGTCTTCATGACCTTAAATTAGGCAATGTTTTCACAGATATGACATTCAAGAACAACCAATAAAAGAAAATGATAAATTGGATGTCATCAAAATTCAAAACTTTTACACCCAAAAAATGAAATTATAACCTATAGAATAGTAGAAAATATTTGCAAATCATGCATCTCATGAAGGTTTAATATCAAGAAAATAGAAGGAAGACTTGTAACTCAACAATAAAAAGACAAAAAAATTTAAAATGTGCAAAGGATTTGAATAATTCTCTAAAGAATATATACAAATGGCCAATAAGCACATGAAAAGTTATCCAACATCATTAATCACTAGAAAAGTGAAAATCAAAGTGAAACTGAGATACCACTTCGTACCCATAGGACAGCTACTTTAGAAAATGAAACTACCCATAGGATAGCTACTTCAGAAAATGAAATCTAGCAAGTATTGGTAGGGTGTGGAGAAGCTGGAATTCTCATATATTGCTAGTGGAAATATTAAATGGTGCTGCCTCTGTGGATAATAGTTTGGCAGGTCCTCAAAAAGTTAAACATGAGTTAACATATGACCCATAAATTCCACTCTTAACTATATACCCAAGAGAATTAAAAAACATAGTCACAAGAAAGCTTATACAAAAATATTTAGTGCAGCATTATTTACAATAGCCAAAGTGCTAAAAAACAAAATGTGTATCAACTGACAAATGGATAAACAAATATGGAATATCCATGCAATGGAATATTATTTAACCATAAAAACAATTGAAGTATTAATACATGAATGAACCTTGAGAACATTATGCTAACTAAAAGAGTTCATTGCAAAAGACCACATGTTTATATGAAATATCCAGAATAGGCAAATCTGCAGAGACAGAAAGCAGATTAGGATTTGCCATGTGCTAGCAGAAAGGAAAGATAGTTAGTGACTGCTGATGGGTATAAAGTTTCTTATTGGGGTAGTAAAAGTGTTTTAAAAATAGATAATGACAATGATTGTACAAGTCTGTGAATATATTAAATATCATCAAATTTTCTACTTAAAAATGTAAATAAATAGAGGTACACATTAATATTATAGATGGGCATAGTTATTCCTTCCCAGTTTCATCTATAGGCTAAATGTACAATACTTCCAATGAAAATACAAATAGGATTTTTAGTGAAACACAAGTTGGTTCTGAAGTTTACATGAAAGGCCAAAGGGACAGGAAAAGCCAAAGTTCTTTACTCCTAAAGAAGAACAAAGTAAAGGAATTTACCTTAACCCATCTAAAAACATGATAAAGTTATTGAAGTAAAAGTCTTTGGCTTTGGTTCAGCAACAAAAAAACATACCAAGAAAGCAGAATAAAGAAGTCATAAGTAGACCCACTTATAAATGGAATCCACAGATACCACAAAGAAGGCACCATAGCCCAGTGACAAAGAAAACAACCAGCTAATATATCTTAAAGACAAGTAACCATCCACATGAAAACATGTATAGATAAGGAGATTGGGGGGAGGGTATGAAATGGACATTCTAGAAACAAACCCACAGGATTTGAATCATTTTATCATAAAGTCAAGTAAAGCCCCATGGGTACTCTGGAATAGTGACAGAGGATAGAACATAGAGCACTAACCACAGGATAGTGGGAGATGCTAATGTAATAAAGATATGGTTGAACAGACAGAGGTGAATGTTGGAGCCTTGTGCCTGTGATTACAGAAGGCTGACTGATTACCTGGAAAAAAAGTCTTTCTAACTATCCACTCATTTCTTCATTCACTGAATCACATAATAAATATTTATTGGGCCCTGGTATATAACAGGGGCTTACATTCTCCCAGCAGTCAAACAGATAAAAAATGCATAAAAACATAAAACTACTTCAAATATTGACAAATGTCATGAAAAAATAAAACTGGGTAATTAGATAAAAGGTGATTGGAGATGGTAGTAGGCTTAGGGGATTACTTTAGAAATGGTGGTCAAGGAGAGTCTCTCTGAGACAGAGTAACAGACCCCGTGCAGTTGTAACTGGCTGAAATCACTATCACTAAAAAGTTGACTTTACAAAATATCTATCAGCAAAGGAATATCAGAGTTGGGCTGGAAGGTATACGAGTCATCCCGAGCTGACAACAAAGATCTCCAAACCATGGGAAATGTAAATTTAAGGGCTGGAGTTGCTCAGGTGGACTCCATCCCTGAGGCTGCCCTCACTCGTCAGACTTGATAAGGTCTGGGGAGGCCCATTTGGGTCTTCCTGATGTTCAGGGAATGCCTGAATCAGTTACCCAGCTGAGCTTTAATGGAGAGCCTCTATTAATTATCTGAGTGCTGGCATTGCTCCTCTGGAGTCACAGCTAAATAAAGCCACCCCAGTTGCTTGGTCTCAAGCTCTTAAAGGTTAAAACAGAACTGTGTCTCAGTAGATGCAGCATTTGGCGCTTATCTAAGAATTTTAATGTCATTTTGCAGTTAATAATTAGCTCTGTGTTGGTTCTTACAAAGGGTGCCACCCAAACAAAAGCAGACATTAAGTGTGTTCGCCATACTTGCCACCAGTATAAATAGGCAAAGGGATGATTAATGAATGAGAGAGGGAATTAAACACAACACTGAACAAAGACAAAGGCCCTCGGCTCAGCTGTCCATGAACTGAGACAAGCTGTATCCAGAGAGCAGCCGCAGAAAATGACACACACAAAAATCTGTTGAATGGACAGGTTTTGAAGACTTCATTTAACCTGGTGTTATGACAACCATAGTGTTTTATTAACTTTCTGACATGTTAAGGGGCTAGGGTCAGGCGAGGCAGAAACACATGTTGTTGGGGGAGTTGCCTGAGAAGGGAGGGGAGGGCAGATTTTTATATTTGATGGAGAAAAACAGAGAAGGCTCAAACACATTAAATGTCTCCCTTTGTGAGCTGAGCCAGGGCCAATGTTTTTACAGAGTTGTTCAGATGTCAAACCAAGCTGATGAGGCACCAACACAAGTGCCCCAGCTGAAGTCCTTTGACAAGGCCTGTTCCCACCTCAAGACAGTCACAATATAGACTGGGCCAGGATTCAGGACCGGATGAGAAAGAACTCTGCTCGAAAGGTGCTGTTATAGAGAGCCGGGAGGCTTTCAACAGTGATTTGCAGGCTCTCCATAGACTGCTGCTGATTGGCAGCCTTTGTATACTTTCTCTTCCAGTTAGTTCTTAGAGGAAACTGTCCTCCAAGGATGCAGCATTATCTCCACGTGTTTGGCCAGTTTGATTTTGAGGGTCTGGATTAAGATGAGCCTGTGGAAATAACACTACTCAGACCCTAGCAAGCCCTAATGGGCTTTCTGGGAACATCCCACCTCTCTACAACCATTCTTCTCCCTGTCAGTCTTTCCCATATCAACCAGGTGTCCATTACTGCAAGCTCTGTTTCTATCCAGGTGTCTGATGGGAAAGGATCTGGAAAATTAGTCCCTATGGAAGATTTAGGTGATAATGAGTTTAAAAGTTCTCCCCATCCCCTTCAGGGGCATTTGCATTTTAACAGAGACCCAAAGACCTGTAGGAATCACAGTCATGATGCAGCAGTTGTGGCATTCTAGGCTTTAAAGTCTAAAGGGAGATATCTATGGGCTTGACAAACCTCCTGGTCTCCCCATAGTCACACCTGTCTACACACCATGTAGAAGTCTGCCAAAATGCATAGGTTTTATTTCACCTTTCCTCTGCCTATGTCATTCGGGTGTTGGAAAGATCACACAAGAAAATGAATGTCAAATGCTTTAAAGATAAACACCTCAATCAATGTGATAGCTATAATTTATTTATTTAAATTTTATTTATTTATTTATTTATTTATTTATTTATTTATTTATTTATTTATTTATTTTAGAGAGAAGGAAAGAGAGGGAGAGAAACATCAATGTGTGGTTGCCTTTTGCGCACCCCCTACTGGGAACTTGGCCTGCAATTCAGGCATGTGCCCTGACTGGGTATCAAACCACCGACCCTTTGGTTCTCAGGCCTGCACTCAATCCACTGAGCTATACCAGCCAGGGCTGATAACTATAATTTATTAAATGATGAAAACTTAGACCAGAAATGCCTTTAGTGATCAACACCCTCAATTAACAGATGACGTAAAGGAAACACTGAAAAATGATGTCTTCATCTAAGTCACTCAGGGAATCACTGAAGGAGCCCAGACCAGAGGTTTAGTCTCCTGTTTCAAGGCCAAGACTTTTTCTATTACATTATAAGAATGACTTTCCTCAGAGCACATCCTAATCACATTGTGACCACTAAGTTGCAAATGGTCCTTTAAAAGAAACCTTTAAAATCAACTATGGTGCAAAAAAAAATGTAGACTACTAGCCCTGAATAAGGCAGGTAAATATTCGGGAAGATTCAAATCAAGACCCTAGGGATATGATACCACTTTAAACCCATTTAATGTAAGAAGATAAGAAGTCTGACTATAGAAAATGTTGGAGAAGATGAATATCCCCAGAATCTCTTTTATCTTTGCTGGTGGGAATGTAAAACTAGAACAACTGGAAAACAGGTTAGAATTTTCTAGCAAAATTTAGGATATGCATATCCAAAGACCCAGAAATTGTATTCCAAGAGAAACCCTGGCTCATGTGCACCAGGAGATGCACATAGCACTGTTCAAATGCAGTAATTCTGGAAACAATACAATGTCCTTTTTCTGGAGAATAACCTGTGATAATTCAACACAATGGAATATTATACAGTATTGAAAATAAGTCAACTGTAACTGTAAGCATCAACATAATTAAAACTTTATAAGATAATATTGAATTAAAACAGCAAATTCTTCAATAAAACACCTGGAATAACAACCTTTTCTAAAAAAATTTAAAATATCCAACACTAAGCAGTATATTATTTAGGTGCAAAAATGTGCGTGTGCTAAACAAAACTTTTTAAAATGGAAGGGCATATTAAACACAAAATTTAAGATAATGATTATCTTGAAGAGGACCACATAGAAAACCATTGGCTAATACCTGTACTTTAGCTCTTGAGTTGGTTCATTCTAACGTTTTTAAAAATTCGTAATTGCACACATATAAAAATGCCATGAACAGACGAGTTGATGATAATGTATGATAAACCAAGAATTAGGATTAATTCAACTCCATATAGCTAAGGTCTATTAAAGAAAACAAACAAACAAACATCTACATTAGGACAAAGCAACCTCCTAAAACAGGAAAAGATATCTTCCAGTATTGACCTTTAAATTAGAGATTTCCCCCAGCCTAACATGAAAAGAAGTCATGGACAAAGACAAAGTGAAGAACTCAGGCAATGGTTTCTCTTGAAACTTGCTCAGCTGGGGAAGGGGTATGACTCAAGAGTAAAGTCTAGGTAAGGGGACAACATGCAAATACACTGATAATTCAAACAGGAGGGCCAAGAGAAGTTAGGAAACACAAAGGCATTAACTCTATGGGAAAACCAACAGGTTAAAGGACCAAGGGACAGGCACACTGAAATTGGTGGTTCAAAAGTGAAAACCAAAGGGGCAGGCAAAACCCTTGGTTTGCAAGCCTTCCAAGGAATTTGGGGGTGATGAACAAAGGATCCCAAACTGGACTGAGGTCTAACATCAGGGAGATTTGTGACAGGACCATAATCTCCAAGGAAGGGCACCTTTCTAATTTAATATCTCATTAATTTGACCAACACTAAAAATTGGAATAGGTAGAATATTCAGGCTGGAATGAAACTAATATTTTGACTATGAAAATAATGTTTACTCACCAAATTAATAGTATGAGACATATCAGGTGGGGAATACTTACCCTACTTAGGAGTATAAACTTGACATACATATCTACATTTATTTGTTCATAACAATTAGTATGTTAATTACAGATTATCTTTAGTCATTAAAAGCAGTCCTGACCTAGGGGTAATGCTTAGCCAGTAGTTGGTATTACTAGATGTATTTCAAAGTAGTAAGACTGTGCTTGAAAACAATCTTTTTAGTAAACTCATTGTTGCCAAAGGGTGGATTGCTCAAATTTAAATTTTTTTCATTTTAATTGTTGTTCAAGTACAGTTTTCTGTCTTTTACTCCCATCCCAGCCCATCACCCCAGCCCGCCCCACCTCCCTCCCATTTCCACTCCCTCCTAGTTTTTGTCCATGTGTCTTTTATACTTGTTCCTGTAAACCCTTCCTCATTTCCCCTGAAATTCCCTCCCCTCTCCCCTCTGGTCACTGTCTGACTGTTCTCTATTTCAGTGTATTTGGTTATATTTTGCTTGTTTGTTTCTTTTGTTGTTTAGGTTCCTGTTAAAGGTGAGATCATATGGTATTTGTCTTTTACCACCTGGCTTATTTCACTTAGCATGATGCTTTTCAGTTCCATCCATGCTGTCACAAAGGGTAGGAACTCCTTATTTCTTTCTGCTGCATAGAATTCCATTGTGTAAATGTACCATAGTTTTTTAATCCATTCATTTACTGATGAGCACCTAGGTTGCTTCCATGAATCCAGGAGCTGGTTCTTTGAAAAGAGAAACAAAGTCAACAAACCTTTAAGCAGGCTCATCAAGAAAAAAAGAGAGAGAACCCAAATAAACACAATCAGAAATGAAAGAGCAGAGATTAAAAACTGACATCACAGAAATACAAAGGATTGTAAGAAATTCCTATGAAGAACTGTATGCCAAGAAATTTCAAAACCCAGGTGAAATGGACAAATTTCTAGAAAAATTATAATCTTCCAAAACTCAACTAAGAAGAAGCAGAAAGCCTGAACAGACCAATAACAGCAGGTGAAATTGAAGCAGTAATCAAAAAACTCCCAACACACAAAAGCCCAGGTCCGGATGGTTTCACAGGAGAAATCTACAAAGCATTTAAGGAAGAGCTAACCCCTATCCTTCACAGACTATTCCAAAAAATCCAAAATGATGGAGCACTCCCAAACTCTTTTTATGAAACCAGCATCATCTTAATCCAAAAACCAGATAAAGACACAACAAAGAAAGAAAACTTCAGGCCAATATCGCTGATGAACATAGACACTAAACTCCTTAACAAAATATTGGCAAACCTCATCCAACAACACATTAAAAAGACCATACACCATGACCAAGTGGGATTCATCCCAGAGATGCAAGGATGGTACAATATTCACAAATCAATAAACGTAATACATCACATAAACAAAAGCAAAGATAAAAATCACATGATCATATCAATAGACGCGGAAAAAGCATTTGATAAAGTACAGCACCCATTTATGATAAAAACGCTCAGCAAAGTGGGAATAGAGGGAGTATTCCTCAACATAATAAAGGCCACATATGAGAGTTACAGCCAACATCATACTCAATGGGCAAAAACTAAAATCTTTTCCACTAATATCAGGAACAAGACAAGGTTGTCCACTTTCACTACTTCTATTCAATATAGTATTGGAAGTTTTAGCCACAGCGATCAGACAAGAAAAGGAAATAAAAGGCATCCAAATCGGAAAGGAGGAAACAGAACTGTCATTGTTTGCAGATGACATGATAGTGTACATAGGATTGCTTAGATTGAAAGAGATCTTAAACCCAAACCCAGAATTCATGAAAAGAGTCCTCTGTTTTCTGGGAGATGATCCAAACAGAATTAAAAAATTGGTTTCAGTCATCTCACTTTCCCAATTCTATATGAACAAGGGGTCCTTCCACCCCCTGAGGTGTGCTCTCCCTCCTCAAAACTCACAGAGAGCAACTTTAAAGTTTCTGTCTGTTGCCTAGGACCTGATGTTGTCTATGAAACCTGCTAACCTGCTTTTTCATCTCAGTGACCTGCAGCAGGATAATGTCTCTATTTTGACATAGCAGGCAGATCTCATTTGGGTTCTCTAGGTGTGTCTCCTCCTCTGTACTAAGAAAAACACTGTCACAACTCTAAAACAAGTTCAAAAGAAACTGGGGTCGAGTTGCCCATTATTATAGAGTTGTATGAGTACTGACACAGAAATTGAATCACATGAGAAGGTAAATTAAAACAAAATAGGAGTAGAAGGGTCAAAAGGGATACACACTGTTGTTATAAGAACTAGATGAATCACAGCTTTACAGTATCAACACAATTAAGTTGGAAGATATTGTGTTAGGAATGACTTACAAGTTCCTATGACCAAACTTAGAAAGTACGGGTTCCAAATCAAAAAGAAAGTTTATGCAGACATTTGAATTCACAGTGTATGAACATATGAGTATATACATATACATATTTACATATACATAGATATATATAAAGGCGAAGATAATAAACAGGTGTTTGTGAAAAAATAAAGTGCTAGCAGAGTATGAAAAAATATGTTTTACTAAATATGACTTAGTTGAAATATAAATGTGATAAATGAGATAGGTCTTACAAGATCATTTAATTCATCTTCTAGGAACATCATTCAGGATATTTCTTCTTAATTTTTCAAACAGCTCTATTACTATGGAGCTGGCAAAAAAAAAAAAACAGTCCTTTTAGTAAATGTACACTAGAGTGAGTTTAATTGTTCTGAAGTCTAATGTTCTCTTTCTCTGAAATGAATCAGAAAGGAAAGCACAGAGCTTTTACTAATTTGGCAGCAAAAGCAACTATATGTTTATATCTGTTTGCTTTTTGAAAGTGCAGATGAACACACTAAACTAAAGGGCACTGGAAAGATAAGTTTCCATGACATCCATGATAACTCTTTTATATTGCCAACTGGCTATTCTATATGTAGCATTCAGAGGCAAATATAAAAAAATGATATAAAGCCAAAATTATTTCCCTGATAACACTTGTTTTAAACACCTCACCACTAAATAGCTAAAAGTCTCCAAAGTGAATGCATAAACCATATAAAAGCCACAAGCATACTTACATAAATTCTTAAGATTAAAGTAATAACTTCTAGAAAAAGGTGGGAGAAAACACACTACTATAAATCTATTTGTAATGGTATTTGGGCTCTACCAACTGCTTTCATTGGTCTCCAGTGGCTTACATATAAAACAATACATTTGATGTATGATTTCAATTCCTTATGGAAAACTGTTTTATCTACAAGCAGCCTGTCAAAGAGAATGCCAAAAAAACTCTTCTGCGTCCCAATATGAGGCAGGACTTTAAGATATAACTTAAGGTCACAATTTGTTCTTGCTTGGTCAGGTTTAAGACTATAATTGAAGAATGCCTGACCTAGGGGAGGAAAGTGAAGGGGGGTAGATTATTTATAGTGAAATAGAAATAGGCAAGGTGTCAGAGCTTAAAGTTAAATGGCATTGTTTTGCAGGGAGAGTGTTTCCACAGAATGGGCAGAATGTAAGGGGTGGCTCTCTGGACGCTGCCTGGAACCTGTCCCATCCATCGCAACCCATGGCATGCAGCAGCTGCCAGCTCTAGAAAACCATCCTTGGACCCAGGAATCTATTTTCTTGTTATTGAGGGGTGCACTAGGGGTAGAAAAGTTGCTGCAGAATGAAAACAAATGCCATTCTAATTGGTCTGTAAATTGCAGCCCTTTATCATTAGAACACTCTCTGCGTTTCAGCCATCATTTTTTAATCCCAAATTAAAGTTGTCCAGGTTTAAAGAGGGAATTATGCAGTGAAAAACGTCTACAGTTGCAGGAGGGCAATACACAATTCCCATGGGCTACTCTTCTTAAAATTACAATCTTCCCAAAAGATTCTTCTAATTTAGTTCTCACCACTCCCCGATTCTTTCTCTTGCTCCCAGCTTTAGAATCACCATCCCCAGGGATGCTGGCCAATCTCTCTCTGATCAAATCTCTTAAAAGGACACTCAACCTCAATAGGAGCTCAACAAATCCCTCACTACTCCCCTAAGTTAAAGTGTAGTTCTTACTGACATAGGAGCTGGGTATGTTTTTTATTTTATACTAGTTTTAAAATAAATGCATTTCATTGTTTTGTTGTTGTTGTCGTTGTTGTTACTATGAGCTTCTGGCATTGTTCAGCATATCATTGTGTCATCTGTCCATGGTATAAACTGCATTTCATGGAGAAAGAACCCAGTTAGAGCACATCTCATCACTTCTTCTGACTCCCAGGAGGATCTTTCTTGCTTTTAATCCTCTACAGGGTAGCATGTACCAACATTACCGGAAAATTTGACCAAGTAAATATACCATTCCATCAGCAAATTTCATCTGCCTTAAATTCTTCCCTAAGGCCCTTTCCTTCTATTCTAACCTGCATAAACAATCGAAAAGCTTTGTTTGCCCTCATCTTGGTGAATAATTTGGGGCTATCATTAAGAAATTCTTCATCAAGCAAGATCAATTATTCAACATCATTTACAGCCAAGGAAATGAGACATTGTATTATATAAAGATATCTTTTTTGGATGAACTGCATATAGCTAGAGACAGAAATAGTTTATATGAAAGAAGCATCCAAGTATATTATAGTAACTCTAAGGGTTTCAGCTTAAGGAACAGTCAGTGAAGGATAGAAAGGGCTAAGAAGGCTTTACAGAAGTCTTGGGATTTGAACAGGAACTAAAAGGACCAGTAGTAATTAGCAGAGCAGCAAAGGATGAACATTCAAAGGGGGCAGCAGTCTAAACAAAGGCATGGAAATAGGAATCGTTCAGTACAAGTTGGCCACAGAAAGCAAAGTGAAAAGGGATTTGCCTGTGCAGAATGATAAGCAGGCATTGCTGATTACAGCTCTTTGGTTTTGCCTCCTGGATCTTCTCTAAATTTCTCAACCATCCTTTGAGTAACAACTCACAATGCTATCTCAGGGTGGGGGCCTAACATGTAGGGTCCTCCAGATTAACTTCATGGGACTGCTGTTTTGGGCCCTTGATATACCTGGTTATCCTCAGCCTGGTACATTATATGGTCTGCCATATGGCTTCCACAAACAAAAATTAATTATATTTGATTTAAAAAGTTATCCAAAACATGTACAGAGAAAGTTTAAGGGCAAAAATATTAATCACATCTTCCATTTTACACACATAAACATTTTTATCCTTAAACTTTCTATACATTTTAATAGGTTTTTAATCAAATATAGCCAATTTTTGCAGCTTAATTATTTTTAAAAATATATTAAAAGTTCACCTGTTTGCAAATAAAAGATAAGTTTCTAGAAAAGAAAGGACCCCCTCCTTAATAACTCAAAACTCAATCATTTGGATGTACTAGACAAGAGTTTACTTACAATGCTGACTATATCCTTTGCATATCAGCATTTGGACTAAATAATTCGAATACTATTGAGCCAGTTTTAACAAATTTGCAATATAAGGTTTCCATGGGGAATTTTTCCCCCAAATGGCAGTGTCTCCCAGGAAAACAAGCATCCAACCTCGGGTACTGGTTCCCTAAAAAAACAGAATTCACTGGGAAATTCTTCTCCCCAGGATGCTATTCATAGAAAGAAGATGCCTTGTGAATAGCTAAATTCAGAGCTTCATATGACACATTTCTGGAAGGAAACAATTTCTCTAAATGTATGATGCCTCTAGAGTTAATTTATTGATTTCGTGAACTGGAAATTAGTCTTTTCCTGCCAGAAATGTACATTTATTATTAAAAATGGCCTTTTTCCAAGAAAGTTCAAGTTTAGGTCTAATTAATTCATTAATTTAATAAATATTTATCCATAGCTATGTGCTTATTCTTATGTCATGACATAGTTCCCCCTTCAAGATAGAAATTTAAGTCTAAAACTCACAACATGAAGCACAGAGGGTGGAATTTCTCACATCAACTTCCTAGGTATTACTGTTATGGATTAATTTGTGGCCCTCACAAAAGATATTGAAGTCCTATTCCCCAGTTCATTTGAATGTGAACTTATTTGGAAATGCAGACTTTGTAGACGATCAAGTTAAGATGAGATCATCAGAGTGGGCCCTAATCTAACATGTCCTTATAAAAATGGGGAAATTTGGATACAGAGACAGACACCCATAGAAGGAAGACAAAATGAAGACAAAGAGAATGCTACCTGTAAACCAAGGAATGCCAGAGGCAGAAGCTAGGAGAGAGGTGTGGAACAGATGTTGCTTCATAGCCCTCGGAAGAAATCAACCCCACTGACACCTTGACTTTTGACTTTTAGCCTCAAAGACTGAGAGACAACTGTGAGGCTGTAGTTTAAGCTAACCAATTTGTGACACTTTGCTACAGAAGTCCCAGGAAATTAATATAAATAACCTTCAAAGCTTTCAAGATTAACACCAAGTAGGTGACCATCTACCAAGTCAGAAGAATTGAAGGGTTTTAAAAAATATAAAAAATGTAAAACCTCATTCACTGTGCAACATGAGGCTGCCACCTAAATGTAGAATATAATCTACCTCAAGGGATCTCAGAAATGCCTTCACTGGGTATTGTCACTTTACAGGTCACACATCAGTGTCAAACAGAGTGTGCTTGTCCTTGATTCTAGGATTCTATGATAACTACTCTTTAGTTTATAATTTCAGGGTTAGAGGAAGCCCATGAGGGCTTCTTTTCACCAAAGGCTGAGACCCCATCAACTATAGCTGTCAGTGTGGAGGGTCCACCATCACTGAAACATGTGTGGACATCACAGGCTCTTCACTGGCCACCTTTGTCTGCTGGTCCAAGAGAGCCCCTCTGCATGGGGTTCATTCATGCTCAAAGTTTTCATGAACACAGCTGCTGTCATGTTGTCTACCTGCTGCTATAATCTCCTCTTCTGTCTTTTAAGCATAGGTAAAGATAATAACCCTTCAGCAATCTAATAGTATCAAGAAAAAAATCATAAAAGGTTTTTAAATACTACTTTTTAACTTCCAAAGGCCATGAAGTTATTCTCCTGGGTAAGGTGTCCTTTGGTTTCCTGCTATTCTTTCTTTCGATTTCACAGTTTTCTTATATGGAGTTACCTCTCTTCTGACATGACTTTGTATCATAGTGCTATTACTTGTTTCTAGAATGTATTCAATAGGTATGTTCATTTTTCATTTTTATTTATCACTTAATAATTTATAGGTAGTATATCAAGTTTTATTGAAAGAAAATCATATCATATTATAAATGTGAAATTTTCCACCTTAATTCCTCTCTACCCTCCAACCAATTACCAAAAAATCTGTTGGGCCTATCACTCAAATTATATAACTAGGTCACTTGACTTTGTATTTGTCAGTACCTTTTCTTTCAAAGAAAAAATCAATAAATGGGGTGCCTTTAATAGTGAATGAATTAATAGAGATCAGTCCATAACAGAATTGCTATTTTCAGCAGTTACTGCCTAGAAATGACGTTAGGTCATCATCTTGGTTTGTGGCTACAATAGTGTCACTAGGAGAGAGAAGAAGAACATGGACTGAAAGGCCTTTGTGAACTGATTCTTCCTATTTACCTCTTAGCAGGGGCTGAGTCCTAAGGGAAGGACACAGGTGAGTAACAAACAAGGTGGCAACATCATCATCAACATTTTGCTTCAATATGAGTAAAAGCGTTTGGTCTTCACTTCAGTATTGGGAACAGGGCTTCGAAAACAACAACAATGACGACGACGACAACAACAAAAAGCCCATGCATTCACTGTTCTGTCCTACCATCAACAGATACGCCAATTTCTGTAAACCCAGCTGATCCCTAGGCAGCTGCCTCTGACATTCTCTTAGAAGCTGAACCCACCAGGCCGTGCTCCATCTCTGTCAGGGATGGTTACAAACCCTGCCTTCTGGGTGGTTGATTAAAACAAAGGGCCAGCTGCAGTTATGGCTGCTGTGCTCAACTCCCCTGAGATGGTGTAATTAAAACGGCACAAAATTCCTCAACTCCCAGCCCTTCTGGAGGGCATTGGTCAAAGAATTTTGACAAAACCAGAGCTTGTGGAGAAGATAGAGATGGCTGACCAATAATTATGGGTTTCAGCTTGTCCCTAAAGGCACCCCATAGCTTTACCTAAGTTGTGTCTCTCACCTTCTAGTCTCATCTCCCCCTTCTCATCCCCATCTTCAGTGCAGGCCATCCTATCTTTTGTTCTGGCAGAGATAACATGTATAAATGATGAGTGGTTGACAAAGTGTACTCCAGTGCCGCAGGCAGCTCATCAATCATTTTCCACATGTCGACAGATAATTGATGCAAACCCTGAAGGCTAAGCTCCATCAGGTGAGAGGAGGGAAGAATTAAATCTTCTGCCAGGAGCCAAGCAGCTGATCTGTATTTAACATTCTTTTTAATTTAGCACTTGTTTGTTTTAAGCTGAGTTTCTGGCCCCTCCTTGCTCTCCACACATGGAGAAGTGGCCTGGGGATTGCTGACCCCACCACTACAAGGGGCCCTGAACCCACTGGTTTTCTGGACAAGGCTCTGGGGAAGGAAAGGAGACAAGACCACCCAGGACTGCTAGGGAGGCACAGGGAAACTTTCTTTCTGCCTAAGTAAAGCTTAACATCAAAGGCTTGGCTGTCGATTATCTGTCAACAGGATCTGGTTGGCAGGGTGATACCTGCACACAAGGAAGAAACCACTTACTGCTTTTTTTACTTAAGAAAAAAAAACAGGAAAAATGATCCAACCCCATATTTTTCTTATGAAATGAGATTGAGCAACACTTCCAGCACAGAGTTGAAGAGGATTTTTGTTTTGTTTTCTGTTTTTGTTTGTTTGTTTTACTTCTCTTGCTTCAATGAAACACAAGTTAAGTCAGCCTTAGAAGGTTCATGTCAGCTGGTAAAATCTGAGAATCTTAATGAATGGTCAAGACTTTGTAAGTTTCACTCTTCTACTTGACCCCAACTCATTGTTTTACCACCGACCTCCAATGCTGACACTCATGTTCACCTATACACACACACTCACAAAACTGACACACTGCAGAAATCTTTGCTTTTGGTCACTCAGGAATCCTGGTGAATGGAAAATTACCATGTGTGCCACAATGGCCAATTTTCAAAAGAATGATAATATAATCTACAAGACCCTTAACTCCAAACTGACCCTGAACCTCATCTTCAGTGCCTTATGGTCATTTATAGGAATATGATGTTATAAAAAATTTCTGCTTGATAGCACACCAGATAAACCAGCTTTTTATTAGATTTCATTTTCTACAAGGATATGAGCTGACATCTAAGACGATTCAGTCCTAATGGCCAGGCATTAATCCCCAAATTTGTCACTGTGCCTTCTCAACTGAAATCAGGCATCTTTCAAAGCAGCGGTCTGCTCTGCCTTCCCTTCCTGCTTCTTGGGCTTAGACACCGCTCTCTCTAGTTTGGTGAGGTCCAGACATGTGGATAACAAAGCACATTATATTCCAGAATCATAGACTAATCCCCGAACATCTTCCTATTCCAATCCTTTTCTTATGTTTGTAAATTGACCCTTGGGGCCCTTCCCAACAACCTTTAAGTGGAGGGCTTATGAAGTGAGAGGTGCTGCTGTGACTGCTCAGTGCTGCACTGGACAAAAGATATAACTAGATTCTGCATGTTAAAAAACCCAGAACCCTAACAATCATCAGATATATATTTCAGCTACTTATTCAATGAATGCTTACTATGTACACATCATGTGCTAGGCACAGTGGCTGAGGCTAAAAGTAAAGCTGTTTATCCTGTGGGTCCTTGGAAGCTGACGAGTTCACAAAAATACTATGATATAAAGTGTCAAGTGCCCTGTCAACAGACAATTCAAAGAGAATGTGCATGGCTAATAAACACATTGTGGACATGTTCAGTCTTAGAACTTAGAGAAGTGCAGTGAATTAAAAGGATTTTTTTTCTTTAAAAAAAACTGTCCACATAGTGAAGGTGGTGATGGGGGAGGATAACATCCAGGATTATACAGAGCCTGGGGGAAGTGGGCAGTGATACGCAAACAATAGAGGATAAATGGATTGATTTTGCTTAAAAGCAATTTAGTAATATGTATCAAAGACTTCAAGTATTTCTAAAAAATTTTTTCTAAAGTGATAATTAGAGACATGCACAATATTTACACATAAAAAAAAAATCCACTGAAGAAAACATACATCCAACACTGCAAATGATATACAATATGCATAGAATGGCAGAAAAGGGCTATGACACTTCAGAGCTGATTGATTACATTTGGCTGAGAGGAATTAGGGAAAGGCTCCTGAGGGTGAGTGGCTTTACAGTGAGTCACGAGAAATGAATAGGATTGTTGCATGCTGGTCAGGAAGGATACTCTAGGAGGGTGGGTGGGTGGGAATGAAAAGGACACGAAGAGAGGGAAGCAGAGAACATTTGTGACAATGACGGGTAGTCCAATTTAGCTGAAGCACAGAGATTGTGAAGGGGTAGTGGAAAAAGGGTCTCCCTGCCCCTTTTTGCTAGATCATAAACAGGCTTTTTTAGTAGGCAAAGGGGTGTTCCCAGCTGCTTTTCTGTGGAAAATAAAGAGACATGATCAAAAGCCATGGCATGGGAAGTTTACTCCACTTGTATTGTATAAAACAGGTGAGGCTGGGTACAGAGACAGGCCAGATTATCACAATAGTCATGTAAACTGTCTACTGGGAAACTGTCTACTGGGTACACCCCCTACAAACACACACAAGGGAAAACCTAGTCTGGTTTAGTTTCATTAAATAGCAGCTTCTTACAATAGAAGTTTTTAAAAAGTCTACTTATCAAAACACAGGATAACAAATGATCAGTCTCTATGTACAAGTTACCAGAACCTGTTATCAATCCCCAATTAAATTTCAAGATACAAAGAATTCTGGGGTTCCGGCCAAGATGGAGGCATAGGCAGTCGCATTGTGCCTTCTCCCACAACCAAAACTAAAGACAACAAAAATTGAGAAACAAGAAACAACCAGAACAGAGAGAAATTAACTGAACAGAAGTCGGGCTCCAGTACATCCAGACCAGTAAGGAGCGGTGGAGTCGGAGGCCTGCAGAGAGGGGTCTCGGTGGGAAGAAACGCTGGCTGGCAGGTGCAGGCACGCAGGGTGCAGACGGCAGCGGACGGACCGGTGGCGGACCCTGGGCTCGGCAGGCAACTAGCAGACCCAGTGAGGAGCTCAAGGCAGCTGGCTGTCCGCAGCCACACATTTGCGTGCAAACTAAGTGAAAACGGGCAGCGCCGCCGGGTTTCAAAGCTCAAGAGCCCCATCTGGGAGCTGAGGCCGGGAGATTCTCTCAGCCTCACAGGAGACTTCTCGGGGAAACCCACAGAGTCCGAGAGGGTGCACAAGCCCACCCACCCGGGACCCAGCACAGGAAGGGCCCAATTTGCTTGTGGGAGGCAATGGAGGGGACAGAAGTCCTAGAGAGAGCGGAGCAGGCGCCATTGTTCCCTCTCAGACCCCGCCCCCACATACAACGTCACAACCCAGTGACTGGGGTGCCCCGCCCTGGTGAACACCTAAGGCTCCGCCGCCCTTATGAAACAGCCGCAACCAAACTAAAGGAAAATAAAAAAGATGGCTCAAACATATTTGAAAGCCCCAGAACCAATTTTTTTAAGTGACCAAGAGATAGCCGACCTATCAGATCCACAGTTCAAAACACTGGTGATCAGGAAGCTCACAGAATTGGTTGACTTTGGACATAAATTAGATGAACAAATGCAGGCTACAATAAGAGAAATGAAGGAAAACACACAGGGAAATAATAGTGAGGGGAAGAAAACTGGGGCTCAATCAATAGAGTGGACCAGAAGGAAGAAAGAAACAACCAAACAGAAAAGAATGAAGAAACAAGAATTCAAAAAAATGAGAAGGGGCTTAGGGACCTCCAGGACATCTTTAAATGTTCCAACATCCGAATTATAGGGGTACCAGAAGGGGAAGAGGAAGAGCAACAAATTGAGAACTTATTTAAACAGATATTAAAGGAAAACTTCCCCAATCTGGCAAGGGAAATAGACTTTCAGGAAGTCCAGGAAGCTCAGAGAGTCCCAAAGAGGTTGGACCCAAGGAAGAACATGCCAAGGCACATCATAATTACATTAGCCAAGGTACAAATGAAGGAGAGAATCCTAGAAGCAGCAAGAGACAGTCACCTACAAAGGAGTTCCCATCAGAATGTCAGCTGATTTCTCAAAAGAGATCTTACAGGCAAGAAGGGGCTGGCAAGAAGTATTCCAAGTCATGAAAGGCAAGGACCTACATCCCAGATTGCTCTATCCAGCAAAGCTTTCATTTGGAATGGAAGGGCAGATAAAGTGCTTCTCAGACAAGGCCAAGTTAAAGGCGTTCATCATCACCAAGCCCTTATTATATGAAATGTTAAAGGGACTTACCTAAGAAAAAGAAGATTAAAAATATGAACAGTAAAAAAAAGTCATCAAATGGAGGGTTAGCAACAAGGAAGTAGGAGGAGGAGGGAGGGGGAAAAGATATAGAGAATAAGTAGCATAGACAGTGGGTAGAAAATAGACAGGGGGAGGGTAAGAATAGTATGGGACATGTAGACACTAAAGAACTTATGACACATGGACATGAACTAAAGGGGGGAATGAGGGTGGGAGGGGATGGGCAGAGTGGTGGGGAGTGAAGGGGAAAAATGGGCCAACTCTAATAGCATAATCAATAAAATAAAGAATTTTAAAAAAAGAAAGAAAATAATCCATTATTAAAAAAAAAAGAATTCTAAGGCATTTTAAATATACAGAATTACCCAGTAACAGAGGTAAAGTTCTACACGAATGGCCTGTCTAAGTGGGGTTGGTTACTAATAACTCAATGGGCTAGAAACATGTCATAGTTTAGAAATATTTATGGCTAAATGTGAAAAAAAAGTAGTCTGGATGAGTCTAAGTGGACATTGCGTGTGAAGCTGATTACTCCCCCTGAGCCCTGCATGGGTGTTTGTTTGTTTGTTTGTTTGTTTTTGTATATGTTGATTTATTATAGTTCTGAAAAATGCCCTGGAAAAAAGTTTGAGCTGCAAAAGTTTGAGCTACTATTCAGATATGCTGATAATAATAGCTAATGTTTATCAAGTGCTTGCTATAAGTCAAGCACTATTCAAGGTACAGATACTAACTCATTTATTCCTCACCATCACCTTATATGGTAAATGTTATTATTATTATCCCATTTTACATATGATGAAACTGAAATCAGAGAGGTTAAGTAATTTACCCAGGGTAATAAAACTTCTAAGAGTAAGAGCCAGGAATCAAACGCAGGTAGTCTGGTTAAGAGCCCTTGCTATTAATTACTATTTAGACTACTTTCCACTAAAAGATTTTTCAGCTAATTTGCAAACAAGGTAGTAGATAGGTCTGTATGTCTGTGTGTGTGTGTGTGTGTGTGTGTGTGTGTGTGTGTACATATACAGATGTGAGCTCTGGAGGAGGGGGAGGAACAGATACCAAATGGAGCAGAACTGTGGGGCACTGCACTGGGTAGATGCCCAACCTCAGAGAGGGAAGATCAACAGACCAGCCTGATTTAACAATAAGACCTGAAAGTAGGAGAGAACAGTAGTTCTGGATAGTTCTGAGAACCCATTCTTACCCACCCAGCATAGTAGTGTACACATCTGCTAGGGAGAGATACACATAACTAGGAACCATATGCTCAAGCAGCCCTGCTGCAAGATCCCTTTAACATGAGAGGCTACTGTAAGAGACAAGTATTAAGTCTGCAAACCATTAGTAGTTTTCCCATTGAAAGTAGTGACTTGGGCAATAGCCTGGGTAGGAGTAAAATCTGGTGATGCTCTTAAAAAGACAAGAGTCCCAGAAGGCTGAGGAGTAGGCCTTCTATCATGGAGGAACATTAGTGCCAAAGCTGGGAACTTGAGCAAAGCAAAGGGAGGTCTGCCTAGAGGTGAGTAACAGTGATGGAAAGTATGTCCACCCAGACCAGGGTTCATTTGTGAACTGTGTGGCACCAATTAATGATGTTGGTTAAGAAGCAGACAGAAAGTAGATTGGTGATTGCCTGGGCTGGAAGTGGACTGGAATGGGGAGAGGGGTGCAGGGTCAGAGCTGGAGGGAGTGAGGTTAATTTTAGAGGTAATAAAAATGTGCTAAAATTGACTATGGTGATGATTGCACCTATCTGTAAATATACTAAAAACCATTCAACTCTTAAAAAAAAAAAGAAGCAGACTGCATTGATTCCTGAGAACAGAGTGACCCTTCCTAGAGCATACATGGAGGTGTTAAAAAGGGAGAGAATCACAAAGGGTGATGAGATGCTCAGAACCACCCATATCTTAAAAATTGTCTTTAAATTATATGTGATCATCAGATTCATTTTACTTTGGGTATAGGAATCTCCTATTGGACTCCACTGAGTATCCTTCACAGATATTAGAATATAGTAGATGCTACCTGGATCACAGACAGGTCTTCTAGCCAATTAATTTGTTGTATGGAATACGTCCTGCCCAACCGTCACACTCCTTTAATGGGCACCTCCCTGGTAGGCTCCTGGCAAGACAAAGGGAATCATGTCCACAACACGAAGCCCCTAGCCTTGTACTCCTGGGCAAGCAATGAGCAGAGACTGCTCCATAGCTATTCTAGGGCCTTTGGGCATCTTCATAGATGGAAGAACTTCAGTGATGGATTTCACTGCATGTTTTCCACATCAGGGAGCATAACCATCAATCATCTCCATGAGTAAAGGAGGAATGGCTTGACTTTGAGCTCTTTTGGCTCCTGGCCTCTCTCATGGTGCTACCACTTCCCACACATTCTCTGAGTCAAAAGCAAAGTTTGCTTTTAATTTCTGCAACAGGGAGCTCTCTCGTTGACAAGAGAGCTTCCTAGAATGACATCAGGGGCCAGATTCCTGAGGCAGCTCACAGCCACCTCCAACTTTCTTGACCTGTCAAGTGCTGACAGAACTTCAGCCTCCTGCTCTTCATTGTCCCGTTCACACCAACAGCTGGGGGTGTTCCATCTGTGCTGCCCCGGAGGCCGTGTGTGCCAGCAGTGTGCATGTATGGCAGGAACACAGTGGCAGACTTTGGAGCTGTCCAAGAACTCTGAAAACCTTCATTTTTCTCCATATACAACATCCATGAAATGTCTGCTTTTCCTATTACCATCTAGACCCAGAGTTCCACGGCAAAAGAAAAAAAAAGGGCTGACAAGTTGTTGGAGAATTAATTCATTTTCTTTGCCAATTCTCTCCTTTCTCCTCCCAACACAACTACCAGACTTCAATCTTATGGCAACTATCAGAGCAGGAGCACTTTATACACTGTGATCCGAGCCCGTAGTTGGCTAGCTAGTTTTAAAAAATTGGTTAAAATACTACACCTGCACTTAAACATTTTGTTTTATTTTAAATCGTGTCTAACAAGCTAATTTGCTTATCTTCTGATGAGGGCTTAGGTATTTTCTTTTGCATATGGTCTGTTGACTGTAGCTTAGCATGGACTATGTGTACAAACCATTCTCATTATATAGCTTCTAAAATTTCCTGTTCTGTTTTTTTTAAGGGGAACTAGAACTTAAAAACTCCTGCAAGGCAACCTGAAGTGCAGACTCCTTCTAGAATTTTATGATTTCTTTCTCCCAAGCTTTTACAGCTGCCTTGCCCACATTTAACTGATTATATTTTTTAAAAACTAAACCTTTTTGAGTCTTTCTAAAACATTCACCTTATTTTCCATGAAAAAAAAATCCCCTGCACTTTCACATTTCATTGGTTTTATGACATTTAATTAAATTGCATTATTACAATATAAACACAATGAATATAAGTAGGTTTGGGGCAGACTCAACTGACTCATGGGGAAAATACAGTTCACCTGGTGCAACCAGAGGTGCCTGACTGAGTGAGGAGAGAGCCACCAATGACGCGCACACAATGTGACTGTGTGTCAGTGTGTTGCACTGAGGAAGGGCAGGTGTTGGTGAGTACACCAGGTTGGTGAAATGCAAGTTGTGTAAATAGAGTACTTCTATGTGTATATTTATAGTATATACATATACACATTTTTTTGCAGTGATATTTAGTTTCAGAGAACAAGACAACAAATGTACTTAGTAAGATTGTTTAGCAACACCAATATGAAAAAAAAAAGACCTTATTCCTATTAGCAAAGCCACAGTGGTCAGGCAGGCAAACAGAATCCTGATGTCCTCCTCAACAAACGTCAGTGCTGCTAATGGCTGCACAGAGTTGTCCACTTGGCATTTCCCATATGAGCAAACAACTCTGTATCCATGTGGTTGGTTTGATGAGCATGCAGCCTGAAAAGTCAAATTTGCTCCCCAGGCCCAATTTCAGTGAAAAACATTTAGCCAGGTATCTGTTCTGAGCAGTATCACAATCTGCTTAGGATGGCTTTGGTTGGCAATGTTATCAGGAAGAATGCTGAGAGCCTTTTGCCCAAGATCATTCTTTTCTTATTCCATGCAGAGAGCCTGTCATCAGCATAGCTCCCTCGTGGTTTTCTTACACACAATTCCACATGCCTTCCCATAGCTAAAAGGCTCCGATGAAAACCTGAACTAAAAGTAACCTCTCCAACAGGCTGGTCAGCAGTGCATGAGGTCCCCGGCATGAGTGCAACAAGAAGAGAAGAATGCATTACAGGATGGAAAGAGGAGAGCATGAGGACTAAAGCAGAAACGAAGAAGACAAGAAGCAGGAGGTAGAGAGCTGGGAGTAAGGAAATGTACAGGGGCAAAATGACTAGAGGGAGGGATGGAGGACACACCACAAGCAGACTCCCTGCTTTTCCACATTTCTTTGCATATTCCTCTTGCTACCTAAAAGAAGCCTATCAGCAGTTCAATAATTCCCACAGCCACAGAGCACTGAAGAAAGAAATGTTCTTATGAATGAAAAACTTAGAGATTAGAGATTAATGTGTACAGAATGCCCTTGGATTATCTACAATTGTAAGCAAAAACAAAAGGCTAAAATTATTGTATGATAATGGCGATCTAAAATACAAGAGGAAGAGAGAGGGTAGACCCTGCTGAATCACCAGGGAAAAGACAATCACATCATGAATACCTTCAGCATTCCTGAGGCCAGACAAGCTGCAGACCGGGCTTCTCTCACGAAGCTCCATCTCGAGGGTTATTCACGAATTTGTTGGACTAGATATTCTTTTCCTCTGTCAACAAGCATGAGTGGGGTTAGAACGTCAAAGATCAGGGGGAATTCTGGACTTTCTTCTATTGGACATTGTGAATTCCATAGCTGTTCATATATGGGAAAGAGAGATAGCTTCTCAAAGTAGTGCCTTTATTACTCTCCCCTCATTCCTTAAGCCCTTGAGGAAGAAATTAGGACACAGCCAGGACTTCGTGTTCACTCAGCAACAGCAAGAAAAGGAATTACACACAAAAGTAGGACACACAAAATAGGTGGGGTTCATGTTCTGTGAGTAGACAGAGATAGCCTCTTCACAGAAACCAAGAGTCTTCAAAGATACAGTCTATACGGCGGTACCACCCTGGGATGGTTTGCTTGAAGCTCCGACTCTCCAGCTGGATGTGGTCATGGTTGTAGGGTAATCACCACAAACCCATACTATCACTTGCAGTTATCAGACCCTCTTCCCAAGGTGAGTGCCTCCTCCCAAGGTAGGCATCTTTCCACCTCTACCCCATCTTTGCTTTCCTTTGGTTTTCTGCCAGAGGGTAGGCAGTTTTATTCTGGGTACCCACCATTCAGTCATCACTGCATGCTTCATATTTTTGTTAAAGAATTATTTATGATTTTAGGTGTGATATAATAAGAAAAAAAATAGATATCCAAAATCTAATTGTTACATTTCACTTCCAAATATACATTTTTAAACATAAAAAGTGGTTCTCATAAATAATATTTCATCATTGTCTAGCTGAATGGAGATAACTTTATTAAAACATAGGAAATCATTATGCTAACTGAAATAAGCCAGGTAGTGAGGAACAAATACCACATGACCTCACCTTTAACTGGAACATAATCAACAAAAGAAAAAAGCAAACAAAATATAACCAGAGACACTGAAATTAAGAACAGTCTAACAATAGCCAGAGGGGAGTGGGTAGAAGACAGTGTGAGGAAGGGTTTTCAGGAACTACTGTAAAGGACACTTGGACAAAACCAAGGGGGAGGGTGGAAACAAGGGAGGGAGGGAGGTTTGGCTGGGGTGGGCAGGAGTGGTGAGGGGAAAATGAGGACAACTGTAATAGTAACACGAATTACAATAATAAAGTAATTTAAAAAATAATAAAAGTAATAAAAATAAATAAATAAAACATATGTGGATAGTAAAAAAGAGAGGCCTCTAAAAAAATGAAAATTCTCCAAACCCTCTCCACACACCCATAGCCAAACAGAGGAAGATATTCACCTAAGTTTCGCCCTGCCTACACCAATCAGCCTACAAACACATGTTAACAGGAAAAAGTAGAAGCTGTTTGCTGCTATTTCTACTGCAGTGAGCCAAATTAAATGAAATCAGTTAAGTGTTTACAGCAGAGGGAAATAACAGAAATGAAAACTGTCTCATTTGTCTTCTTCAAAGGCAAAAAGAAAAAACCAATAATTTGAATCAGAAAAATAGTCTAGAATTAGTCCCCTTTTAGTTCCAGCTTCTTAAAATTCCTGCCTTAAAGTTGTATTTCCTAGAAATATCTTCTTAGCTATGCATAAATATCACAAGTAATAATAATTATGCCACTAATGATTCTGTGTTTTATTTTGTTTTTTTGTTTGTTTGTTTTTAATGAAAACATGGTCGTAGATCTCGGCTTTTATGGTGAAAATGATGGGTCTAGGCAGCTCCCAGTTACTGTTCATGACCTCCCTACAGAATGGTTACCCAGTGACATCTGGTAAGATCACTTAAGAAGTGGGCCTTCAGAGCATGGAAAGTCACTTCCCAGATGGTTAAACAGAAGCCTCCAAAGTGAGTGCTTCTCAGAAATATGGGGAGCCATCAATTCCCAAAAAGAGTTAAAACCACCTAATGTTGCTGGTGCTGAGGACACTCACCCAAACTCCATTTATTCTGTGGCCAAAGAGGCTGGATTCAGGACTCCCACAGGGTCCTAAGTCCCGAGTGTTTGGCCTGGTGTAATTACATCTGAGTTTTGCCAGCCAGACCAGGATTCATTTTATCAAGGGCAAATAGCTTGCCAGAGGCATTTTGATAAGCACTTACCAAAATATAGCATTAGCTGTCTTCCCGACACATTACTCCACTATTTGTTCAATAGTGGTGACATTTAAACGGCAGTAAGCATAGGGCAGAGAGAGGCAGCCTGAGAAAAGGTGTGAGTTTCATGTGTGCTGGCAGCATTGATTTCAGCCACGATACACTTGGCAAAGATTGTTAGCAAAACATTGACACAGGGGGTGTTGAAGTGAAGGAGGGGGCTCATCATCTTGTTACCTCAGCAAATGATTCTGGGTCATCTGGGGGAACAGATGCCAAGGGAAGAGAATAAAATTCTTTCCTTGGGGCTACCATACTGTGAACACTCCAGATGTGAGAATTTAAGGTACAGGAGGAATATTTGGTACT
This sequence comes from Tonatia bakeri, assembly GCA_004024845.1. NCBI lineage: Eukaryota > Metazoa > Chordata > Mammalia > Chiroptera > Phyllostomidae > Tonatia > Tonatia bakeri. The sequence goes on along the minus strand of PVIA01004802.1, from coordinate 15,006 downwards.
TGATATTGAGGATAAAAAAAATACACAAATAAAGATGTGTAATAAATACACACATGGTTGGGTCCAGAGACAAAGGTAGAGGTGGCAGAGGAAGAGAGGAAAGCAAGGAGGAAATGAAAGAGCAAAGCAAGAATTGAAGGAAGGCTAAAAGGATGGGAAGAAAACATGCAATGGTGGAAGAAACAGCTAATGGACTCACCTCTTTGGTAGTTTAAAAAAATAATAATAATGACAATGTTGAGAAGATTCATCTCTCATTTACCCCTTCTACCCAGTTATTCATTAAATCTGCAAATAGTTGCTGGATTCCCTAATATGACACAGACACTGAAGTACAGAAGAAGATGGCAATGTATGCTCAAGAAACCTACAGTAATAGAGGTGGTAGAAAGTTGAAACGACTACATGCAGCAAGGTTAATGGCATTACCACTTGCCTCTGCCAGAAACTTGAACCTCATATAAGCATGAGCTTCTTAGACACAGCACAGAATGCTGCCTCATGCTCATGATTTAAGGAAAGAATGCCTTCTGCATCACATCTTTGGAGAAGCCAGGACTACCCTAACCCACATGACTTTTAAAATTCTTATATGTGTATAACACATTAAATGAACATAAACAATAATAAAAGTAAACAACAGTAACATGAACGACGAACACCTATTGACTACTGATCAGACACTTAAAAAAAAAGATTTTATTTATCTATTTTTTAGAGAGGGAAGGGAGGGAGGGAGAGAGAGAGAGAGAGAGAGAGAGAGAGAGAGAGAGAAACATCAATGTGTGGTTGCTGGGGGCCGTGGCCTGCAACCCAGGCATGTGCCCTGACTGGGAATCAAACCTGCGATGCTTTGGTTCGCAACCCACGCTCAATCCACTGAGCTATGCCAGCCAGGTTCAGACACTTTTCTAAGTGTTTTACATGTATTGACTCATTATCCCTCTTAATTACCCCCAAAGTCACAAAGCCAGGACACTTATGACCAGATGGTGTGAATGCTGAATCTGAGGTCTGCTCCTCTCCATGCTATGCTGCCTCCACCAGAAGACAACATGAAGAATGAAAAGCTGTAGTGATAAGTATTAGAGAATGTAGACAGAGCACAAACCACACAGCATGGGTAGAAGGATTTTTCTAACCCCCCAATAAGCACAGAGTGAAACACTCAGATCAGGGTAGTCTTCAGATGTACCCTAGGTGATTCTGAAGACATAAAAGAGATGGAGCCTTTACCCTAACCTGGAAGAACTTCTAGTTGAGGAGAAAAGACTAGTCTCTATAAACCATGAGCAAGAAAAAGGTCTATAAACACAGCGTAAGCTTTGTACCCTGGGGTGAAGGTGTGCTCAATGTGGATTAGAGTACAATCCAGAAAGGCAGCATCAGCAAAAACCCTTAGAGATCTAGTTCATATTCAACTCCATCCCTCACTTTGGAGGTGAGCAAGAGTATGAGCAGTTCCAGGAGGAGACAGAAAGATTTATTTGCTGAAACAAATCAGCAACCAGAATAATGCCAGCTAACATTTGTATAGCACTTACTCTGTGCAGGCTATATTCTAAGCATTTTTTATATATGAACTCTTTTAATCTGAGCTGGAGACAATTATTATTTCTATTTTATAGGTGAGGAGACCCAAAGAAGTTAAATAACCCAAGTATTAAGTGGCAGAGACAGGATTTTAACCCAGACAGTCTGGTTCTGGAGTTCTAAGAGTCCACAGACAGGTAGAAACAAAAAGACACCTGAAAGTATTGATGGGTTACAAAGGGCTTCTGATGCCAAGCGAGCTTGGACACAGTCCAAGCAGGCGACAATCTGCTACAACAGATGTTGGAGCACCTGATTCTAAGATGTAAGATCGGTTGTCACTGGGCCCCCCTAAGACATGGCTCCTGGTTGCACACGCTCCATTGGAGACACCAGAGACTAGGGAAATGCACTTGCTGTTCCCGCTGCTTGGGAGTCTCATTCCCCTGCCCACATAACTGTAGGTCTTAGTTTCTGCCATGAAATGTCACCTTGTCAGAAAGACTACCTCTGATCACCCTGCATGAAACAGCATCAGTTCCCTAAATTCCTTGTCCATGTTGCCCTGCCTGACATATACTTATTTATCTCCTTATCTGTTTCTCATGCCTTCCTCACCCACGAAGGTAAGTGCCTTGAGAAGGAATTCAGTCTCTGTTCACACTATGAACAAAGTGCCTAGAACAGAGCCTGGCACATAGTAATAAATCTCAATAAATATTTGGGGGAATGAAGAGATGCAGCATCCTAAATGGGAACCGCAGTGGGATTCAGAGGAAAAATTAGGAGAGCAATCATTTTCTCCCTTTGAGAAGATTCTAAATTAATACACAGGACACCAACTCCTATCATTAGGAAACAAGCAGTCTGAAAGAAACATGTGAACTCTGTCCATAGGAGAGCTGAATATAACAGTGGAGACATGGTCCTCATCTTTCAGGAATTCACCATAATGGGGGAAGCAGGAAGAATGATACCTTACAATGACTGAGAGGCCAAAAAAAAAAAAAAAATGGAGTTGACACGTGAGAATAAAGTAAGAAGAGAAGGTTCCCTTCTCTTCATTTCATGACTCCCAGTCAGGGGTCAGGGGAGTTGACATTGGAGGCCAGAGCACAACAACCACGGAGAAACAAAGGCAGGACCATGTCCCCATCTGACCTGCATCAAAGGGATTCCAGGTAACTATGTATCAATTATTTTCTGGCCTTAGTCATTTGGAAGCCCATTTCTCCCTCCTTCTTAAATATCTAACTCAGCTTCTCATAACAGCACCTGTATCCCACATAGATGTGCTACAAATATTGAACAACTACCTCCACCAGCTAAGTGCCTTGTTAACTACAGCATCTCATTATTCTGACCATTATCCAGGCTCATTAGAAAATTCCCCTCTCCTTTCCTCCTCTCTTTCCGCTCATCTTTGTTCTTTCCCTATTTCCTTCTCTTTCATATCTCCTTCTCTATCTCCCAAGATCACATCTCCCAAGACTCTCTCAAGACCATAATTGATTTCCTTGTGCTGGCAAGTTGAGTTCCTGTGTGTGGCAGCATGAGGGACTTATGCTAAAATCCCAACACTAACTAATGTCTAAAATAAAGAAAGAACAATCAGACAAGTAATGTATTATATTGTTATTTATCTACCTATTTCCATAAATATCCCCTTTCACATAAATATATTGGTTTCAGTTCAAGTCCTTTTTATATATGAGCTCAAATTAATTCTGGTCTACACTAACCTACCAGGAACATCATGTACTGTTTTAGTTTCTGTATTCCAGAAAAGCATGTCCTCTGTAATTGTCCCTTTTAAATATTTTCCTTGTACTGGAGAGCACCTGCTTTTAGGTCTTATTATGTTTTAGATTTATTCTTGCTAGCCACTTCAAATCATCCATGGAACAAGGTAGGGTATAAAAATTAAAAATGATCACATACATACACACATGTCACTTATGTACAAATGGAAAATAAAAAAATGTGTAGAACTAAAGACCATCCAGCAGAGGTCAAGAAGTGCTGGTGATATAACTGACTTCATGAGAGCTACTATAAGAAGGATGGGTAGACAGGATTGGGATCCCAGCATCTGGGATGATAGAAGCTGAAAGGGTAGAAAAGACACAATGACAAAAAAATAAAATAAAATAAATGAAGGGCTTGTCCACCCAACAACAGAACTGGCAGCCTGCCCTTCAGACTTATGGCATTTCACACTCTAAAGAGTCAACCAAAAAACCTCTTTGTCCTAATAGCTGGTTCATGATTAAACATAAATTAACTTAAATAAATTGAAATAAACCTACATATGCCAAAACCATGATGGATTATTGTAATAAATCAGGATGTGCATTTGGGAGAAAGCCCAGAACCTCTGGAATAAACAGAATTACGAGGTTCCAGAGTGCTGCTTTCCTGGAGATCCTTTGGGAAAACAGAGTTTCATGGGGAGAAATAAATCCAGCCTCTTGATTTGAGAAGTGGCTGTCCCCTGATGGAAGTAGGAGTAGCAACATACTTCACCCAGAAAGCGAGAACAATAGCTCCCTTCTGAGATTTGCAAACTCCCATTACTATCTGCATGGCCAATTCAGAGGAAAGAAATGTATGGTGGTAGCAGGATGCGTACAAAATCGAGTTTCTTCCCTGATTCTGCATGCCTTGGAAGCTTGACATAGTGTATGGACCGATAGATAAATAAATAAATAAAAAGCCCTTATATTCTCAGAGAGATATTTCTAGTCGTTTTCCAGGATCTCTCTTCATTTTTAACTTATTCCATATGCTTTGCTACCCACAGACCCCAACTGCAGCAGCAAAAGCAATCTATGCTGCCCTGCCATTTAAGTGTGAGGAGCCCCAGCTCTATTGAAGCTTGTCATCTTGCCTATTAGCTTGATGTCTTTATTCATAGACCATCTGTACTACCGAGAGATACAGAGGCAGCTAATGTCAATATGAACAAATGCCTCCTCTTTTACAAGAAATGTCAAACACAGGACAGGCTAAGAATGACCCCAGGAATACCAACAGATGTTCACTACAAGCCTCTCAAAAATCAATCCTTTCTACAGGGACTAATTAAGATGAAGTAAGGAGCAAAAGTAAAGAAATTTGTGTCATATTATCAGGAACTTCATCCTCACTTTCCAAGCTCATTATGGGCAGATTGGCCTGTGCCCTTTGAAAAAATGCTAAAAGAGGGACTGCAGTCACCAGGGCACCCGAGAGAGCTCTTCATTCCTCTCTGGTTCTAAACGGAAAAAGAAAACTGCTCAAAAAAAAAAAAAAGTGTTACTTATACAGGCTGCTTTAAACAGCCACACACAGAAATGATACATTTTCAGAGTCTCCAAAAACTAAGTAACAGGATGGAGAAGATATGATTGTAATATTTTTTCATCTAAAAGGGGATAAGAAGGTTTGGCATTCTGCACTTCAGAGTCCAGGCTGACAGGACCATAGAATGATTATCCCCTACAAGGTAAGTGAATGTCTCTTGTACTCAAAATTTTTCAAGTTTTCATCTTTCATGAAAGAACAGAATCTTAGATATGTGTTAGCCTCAAATGAACATAGGTTACCATTTTCTGAATTTTAAATATAGCTCACTTTTGCCTTTATATAAGGAAATAGCTGCCAACCAGAATATCTCCTGTTCTTCCTTAAACCATTTGTTACACACTCTGGTTGGGTAATAACATTAGCACACTATATCCTAATAAAGTGGCCCTCAAACATTTCTGTGCCAAAACACATGGTGAATGATTTTATTGAGCTCAACCCACTCCCAGGGGCATCACTTAAGGTGAGATGCCATTCTTCCTGAAGTAATTAAATGTATCCTTTTCTCCCTGATCAATAAATTATAGAGGAAAGCAGGCAACACATATTGACTCTGACTTACATGAATGTAGATCAGTCACAAACTTCAGTACATCACCATCAGCAAACCTTTGCTTGTGGCCACTCTCATAAAATGACTCTGAAACTTTACTACTGAGTCATGGTGAGACTGCAAAATACCTCTTGGATATGCTCTGTCATTGATCAACAGCAAAGCTTGGAGCCACGTCACAGCACCATGGTTCCCACATAATATCTCCACCATAAAACAGTGCACACAGAAGGATGGGTCAATGACTTGAAAAGATGGGTTCTTTTTGTAAGTTATGAGATTCATTTGTTAGCCTCTCAATCTATATAGCAACAGGAGGAAGCCATAAGGACTTCATAACCCACCAATACCACTGATTCACTTTGTACTAAAAGACATCACCAGCCCACCATCAACACTGAGCTACAAGAAAACTTGTCAATATACTGGATGTTACAGTAAGGACTGGGCATCACCTTTTATCAAGCCTGCTGAAGTTTTCCCAAATCTTTCTATCAGTTCATAGAAGGGTTTGATCCTAGGAGATTCCCTTTCACAGTAGAAGTGACTCAGTCTTCTGTATCTTTCCCTCAAAGATCATAAGAGCCAAATGATGGCTCTTGGAACTCCTGGCCACTCTCTGCTTTTCCTCATAAAGCTCTATGGTGCCAGGGTGAAATCTATGGCAGAATATAAATACTAGAACCCTAAGACAAATAAGCATTTATTTATTCATAATTAATTCCCCAAAGATTATGCTATAAATTCATAGCCTGAGAGGAACCATCACTAGGAGGGTTTTACCTACAAGTCACCTGTTCTGTCATGCTGCCCTGCAGACTCTGTTCATCCTGGGAAGGCTTGTACTTCACCCTCCTGGGAAGTGGATCTATTGTAGGGTTTTCCCAACAATAAAAAGAACTATTTAAAGACAATCTATTTTAACATTCTACTTAATGAACCACTTTTGGGAGACTGAAGCATTAACATGCCTTGGTTGGGTCTATTATCCAACCTACTCCCTTGACAACATAATCAAATAAAATCCAATATAATCTCCATTCTTCCTTCTTTGTGATCATGACACTACGTGTGGCTTTGCTGTTAAGTCTGGAACTTATTGAAGACCACTTCTTTTAAGTTTGTACAGATAAACCATACAAAGTGATCTATTTCTTACCTAGAATAGATTCCTAATCTATGAACACCTGCATTGGAGATCACGCAGATTCAGGGAGCTGGTTTATGTCCAATCCAGGAGCTAACAAAGTTGGTTTTGTTTGTTTGTTTTCATTTTTGTGTAGACTGAAGAGTAACCAGATAGGGATATATAGCAGAGATGGAATCTGGAAGTCCAAGAGCCCACTGGAAAATGGTTGAAAGTTCTACCAGACTCCATTACAGCCATGAAATGGCTCATGAATGGGGTCATGGACAGAACATTAAAAGTGGAAGGAGAAAATCTAGACTTGCCAGCTAAATCTCAGTGTAATCCAGTTTTTCATTTATGTCAAAATGGCCACTATCACCAGCCTCATCAATCAAAACAACTGCCATAAAGCATCTTCTGTCTCTCAAAGATGTTATCAGGGATAACTTTTTGCCCAAAGGGACTCAGTGAGACTCTACTTCGATGGGATTTGAAACTTTCACATGGAGGTCAAAGTGCTTTTGGGAAGGGACGGTGGGAATATGATAAGGAAAGTAAGGATCAAAGTCTTGCTGGGAAACTCACATCTAATAAAAAAGTCTGAGGCTTCTTATCAGCAGATTCATCAAGGGTTTGTTATGTGAAACTGGGAATTGGGAGGCTAAGTTTCTAGTCCTGCCTTCCATGGGCAATGGGGCAAGTCATTTACCTTCTCTGAGTCTCTGTTTTCTCAGCTGTAATCTGGGTCACCTGAATTAAAGTTTCCTACAATTCACACTACATCTAAAACACTGTATTTCTAAGACTTCATTCTAATCCTCTATACTGTCTTTTCTAAGCAGAACATTCAAGATAGTTTATATGTATTGTCCCTGGAAAGCAGCAATTTGAAATGTCAGCTCAACATGTTTGGTTTGCCCTTGATCCCCTAGCAGAGTGAAGCATTTGTTCTAGTGCATCTGAAGGGACACACGTACTTACACAGGCACACGTGTGGGCATCCCACATCAATACCCCTGGGACCCACAGCAGCCCCATTCCATCCCATCTCGGCACATAAACCAGGAGTGATAACTCACCACCTCACACTGTGCTTTTTGCACGTCCAAGCTGGCAGTACTTGCTGCACCCAGAACCTGAGAAACATCTGCAGTTTTGTGATTCTTCCTGTTTTCCATTCCCATGATGCTCTCTGAGCCTGCTTGGATCAGAAAAAGGTCGTGGGCTCCATCTGGCCGCCCTGCCCCCCTCCACTCTCTCCCTCACCACTCCCGTTCCCCCTAAGGAGTTTCTGCCCATTTTGTCACTTCCACCTGTTCTGACAGGTTCCCCTGCCTGACCCCAAGATAGCCCTTGGGGACATTAATCATATAACAGCCGGAGTTGTGAAAGAAACAAGGGTTTGGCTGGATACTGTTACCGTCTCTGTCACCTACTAATCATGTCCTATGACACGGAGGGGCTTAATCAGATGGTCTGCTCTCTCATTAATCATCCTGGGCTCACTCAAACTTCACAGAGAGATTAAAGTTTAGCTCCGCTGGCTCCCCTGTGCCTCCTCCCATCTCACCCTCTTCTTAAACAGTTTCACTTAGGGCAGGTTTCTTGTTCCTTTTTCTTTGCCAACTGGCAGGGCCCCTTGAAGTGTCGGATGCCTACCAACACCACAGTATTTAGGAGGAGGAGGGCAACTCCTTGCTTCATTTCTATCCTCCCCCTTTTGCCTCCCAATCCACATATACGTTCAGAGTCATGAGATCAAAAACCCATTTATGTCTGCACTACAGAGGCAAGTGGTTTTATACATCTACCTTAAAAATAATAAAGGAGAATTTTGCTGTGCTTAACAAACAGCAAGGAAAATTAAAAGAACAATCATGTAAAAGTCCAGTTCATTAGAACCATGTGTGTGGCACAACTGGCTGGAGAGTAGCTCCATCACCAGGAAAGGCACTCACCCCCAGAGGATCCAGCCCAAGATCACTGTCACTTGCCACTCTGTAAAAATTATAGCTTCAAGCAGGTCAAAAATAGCCTGTATCCTTTACAAATTCTTTCCACACCAAAATAAAAATTACTGAAAGGACCCTCCCAAAATACCCTGTACATGAGAGCCAGAATACATTTTAGCGCTGCTGATTCTTACTGTTTGCAATTTTCTGTGCTTCGAAGGGGAAAAGCAAGCCTTAGCAGAGGGCTTCTCTCTGCGTATTGGTTTTGTACTTGCTCTGGGTGATGTTGACTTTGCAGCGCTGTATGACTATGGGAAACAAGGATAATATTTGCCCTCAGAGCCAGGAAAGAACAAATATTTTATCAACATCTAAATCATCTCTCATCTGCAGGGGAGGAGGGGCTGAAAGCTCAGCTGCACACGTAAGCTGATGAGGACAAGAGGAGCTTCTAGGGGAATCTTCTGCCTGTGCAAACTTGACCTTTCAATACCTGGGACTGTATCCATTGAAATGAGATCTGTCTGTGAAAATCCATAACACTTCTGCTGTCCTGGTGCCCCATTGCCACCCCCATACCCCAGAGTAATTGCCCAAGTACCACCATGCTGCCTTTTTCATTTCCAAATGTGGAAAATAGGCCCAGGACTTGGGAAGATGGGGTATTTCTGTGGATATTTTGGGGGGGACAAGGGCTTGCCCTGTTGTTATGTTTGTTTCTATTCAATGATCTTCTACCACTAGCCCAGAAATGACAGTAGGTGGAAACACTATCTTTCATTACACAAAGTATAAATAGTGTAATCTATCAGCGCCGTCAATCACAATGATTGATTACAGGCTGTCATAGAGAAGAGTGACATATTAGAAAAGTTTTGTTAACAATGCCTATTGCTAGTCAGCCTGCCACAGAGGCTGGTGATTAATGTGTTGTCAGCCTGTAATCCCACACCCTTGGCTAATGAGGCAGGAATTTATCATCTTTACAGAGTGGCAGATGTCAGGGAGAAAGGAATCCAAGTGCTGGAAACAATATACTTTTTCTTACTAGGCCTGACAATTCTGACAGGCCAAAAAAACCCACAAAGCAGCTTTGTATAAGCACCAACTTAAAACGAGGAACTTTTCATTTGGCATCTTTACTTTAAATAGTGCTGCAAAGCAACCTCGATCCCTTCAAAAAAATTAAAAATAAAAAGGACATGAAGAGAGGGAGGCACAATGCCGAGTTCTGTGAACTTTATACCCCGTTCTTGACAGCCAGAGACCCCAGGAAAGGTTGCCATGGCGAGCAGACAGCTTTCTTTAGAAGAGAAGCCCAGAGTAACTTTTCACTTTTACCTGTGAACTTGTGACTGGGTGAAAGACGTAGTATCTTCTGGTGGCTGGGACAGCAACTTCCTCTGCTACCTACCACCTTGGGGCAGCTTTTACCTGGAGACACATCTTGCTTTCTAGAAACACTACCCTTTTTGTTATGGATGAGAAGTGGGGGAAATAAGAAAGGGAGCCTTCACTGCTCACTAAAGAGCCAGAGCAGGAAGATAGGACTCTTGGAAAATGACTTCCATGGATGCTCTGCTTGTATTTGAAACTACATTTTCAGGCTGATTTTTTTCTCCTCATCGTCCCTCCCACCCACTGCTTATGTTTTTCATATACGGCAATGACTAAAAATTATCTAAACCAAAGAAACCCAAACCCAGTAAGGAAGAAGGAGAATTCTCTAGAAGCCCTTTTAATAAGTACCTTGTCCCTCACCCCTCAACAGAACCTGCCAGCTCTCTATCTAAGCCTAAAAACAGAAGAGCCTGAGTGTCTGTTAAGACACTTTGGGGAAGATCTTGGATTTTTTTCAGATACTATGAGATGCTTTTGAATCTTAGTTGTGTATTTCAATTTGGCCCATGTTGTCCATTCTATTCCACACAACCTCTAAGCGCTACCCCGACATAGAAGATACCCAATCTTTTCCAAGGCATACTGAAGACATTTCCAAACTTGAAGATTGAAGCTATTTGCTCAGCACTGATGCATCTGCCCATCCTCTAGCTGGGAAGAGGGAGCAGAGTGGGAATGGCCCCTCTGGTTTGTATGAGGCCTATACTGTTCCGTACCAGTACCCTGTGAAGAGGCAATGTGTTGCTTGTTCTCATGTCAGTCTCCAAGGAAGGGGGCAAATCTTAAGTGGCAACATTCTGACGGATGTAATCCTTTTTCAAACACAGATACCTCTGCTAATGTACACAAATGCAATGCAAAAAAAAAAAGCAAAGAGGGAGACAGCAACCAGAGGAGAAAAACTCTGCCTTCTGTCAACAGCAGCCTCAGGCTAGAACACACAACAAAGCAGTAAGTAATTTAATCTCCAAAAGGCAGCTTTCTGGCATTAAGATGCATGGGGGTCTCCAAGAGCCAGGACACACCCAGTGACTGCACTGAGAGATGGGCTTAATGGGCCAGGAACCCACATGCCCAAGAAGAAACCCAGGGTAATGCCAGTGCCTCTTGGGTGTTCCCCATATCCAAAGTGCTGAAGGCTGCAGACCTGTGACAGGCCTGGGGTCAGAGGCTGGACAGCTGGAGGCCCTGGGTGGAAATGCCCCGCTGGCTCTTTAGGGGACCTGCACAAGAGGCCAGCTCAACCCCGATGCTAATCAGACTGCTCTGAGTGAAGGGTGATGAGGGCCGGCGCCGGCTCTACTCTGCCCAGGCCACCGCAGTCCTGGCCGCAGATCTCACTTAGTGATAAGCAAGAAGCTCTACAGACGCTCCTCTACCCTTACACTGATGTGCTGAGAGAGAGGTGCTGAGTGAACCCCCACCCTGAGCCTACTGGCTGAAGGCAGGGTGCTCCATTAGTCTCCCCCAGACTCCCTTCCTCACTACAGGAAGACAGAGCCCCCATCTGGCCCTCCCACTGCCAGTTCCTCCCACTGGCCTGCAACCTTCTCCTCCCTTTCCCGTGCTCGCTCATGCAGCTTTCATTAACTCCCTCAGCCGGCAATTTCCATCCATTTGACGACAGATTAGAAGTGGAATTCAAAAAGAAAGTCACTTGACCTCCCATAATGTGCTTCTCTTAATTACATTAAAGATTTTCAAATGTAACCATACTGAGTTTGACAGGTAAGGTTTTAATCAACTTCAGGTGGCCACTTTTAAGTGTTCCCCGGACTGGTGCCACGACATTGGCGTCAGGAATGCTCCCAACGTGGTTCTAATTTAAATGGCTAATTTTGACACGAAGGAAAGAGGAGAGCCCATGGACCCCCCCTCCCCACCACCACCACTTCAGCGGGGGCGAGTTCTAAATTAGGATTAATGCAGCAAGTTGAAGCATGGTTGGAGGTTTATTTTATGGAGGTTGGAGTAAGTAAATAACATTTATCCTTTGTATATGTCTGCATATAATTACAGTAAAGTTTTCTTGTGTGTTAAATTATACAAACTCTTCAAAAGTGGGTGCCTAATGTCTTTTTCTAAAGCTGTGTTATTATTTTGGTCAAAAGTTGTTTACATTAAACAAATTCAATTTACTAAACTTTGACATGTTTGCACAACTGCATATAATTTATGCTGGAAGTCTGAAACATGACTTTCAAATGAACTTTCTCAGTTCTAATTCAGTGGATTGAGGCTTAAACGTGGAGGTGTGGAGGCTTGCTGGACCAAGTTTTTGTGGCCAGTTTAAATGATTTCATCTTATTTCCCTAAAGTCCTTTAATCATCCATTAAATGTTTATTGAGTATCTATTGTGATCCAAGCATTATACTGGGTAAAATATATATATATAGTCCATGTCCTGAGAACCTTACACATTATTTAAGAAAAGAGATAAACAAAGTAACACATAAATTACAAAAGTAACAAGGGCTAGAAAGGAGACGTGCATGCTACTTTGAGGATCCACATAAAAAGCAGGGTCTGGACTTGTCTTAGAGGAAGGCTTCCCTGAGGAAGTGATCATGTGAGTTGAAAATAAAAGGAGGAAAATTACAAAGTCATCAAGATTACTTAGACAATTCCAAGTGTTTTGACAGAGGGAACCACATGGACAAAATCCCACGGTAGCCTGGAGAATGGCACTTTAGAGGTACTAAAAAAAAGAAGGTGAGTATGTGTGAGGGATGCTGATGGTATGAGGTAAAGCTGGAGAGTAGGCAGCAGAGCCAGCCTACACAGGGTGGCTAGGCCATGTTACAGAGTTTGGTCTTCATCCTGAAGGCAAGACTAAGCCAGTGCAAGGTTTGAAGAAGGAGAACATCCTAGTGATTTGTTTGTACTTTACAAAGATCAGTTGAAGGAAGCAGAGTACACTGTAAGGGGCCAAAAGTTGATAAATGTAAATCAGTTTGAAAGCTATTATGGTAGCCCAGAATTTTAAATATGCAAACCACAAATATGATATGGTTTGAATAGGGTGATGATGGTGAAGGATGAGCAGGAATGGCTATAAGAAATGATAAGGAAGTAAAACTGGCAGTATGTTTGAACAGATGGGTCAATTCTTAGATTTCTGACCTGAATACCTGCAGGGTTCATGGTGCCACTCACTGAGATCTCAAAGGTTTCTGAAGCAGGACTGTATATGTGAGTAGCTTAAGGGGCCTTTGAGGCCTCTGAGCCATGTCAAGAAGTCAGGGCACCTCTCTGGAGCTCTGAGGACACATCCCCGAGTGTTTATGGGTGTTAGTTGAAGCTGTGAATATGGATGACACAACCAAAAAAGAAAGGTCAAACTGAGGAGGAGAGAGGTCCGTGGGCTGAGCCTTGAGATATTTCAATATTTATTGGCTGGGTAAATGTGGATGGCCTGTAAAAAGATGGTATAAAAGTGGCCAGGGAAGTGGTTGGTAAACCACCTGGATCACAAAAGCCAAGGAAAGACAGTGTTTCAAAAAGAAGGGGTGATACATTTACACAATGGAATTCTATGCAGCAGAAAGAAAGAAGGAGCTCCTATCCTTCGCAACAGCGTGGATGGAACAGGACAGCAGTATGCTAAGAGAAATAAGCCAGGCAGTGAAAAACAAATACCATATGCTCTCACCTGTAAGAGGAAACTAATGAACAAAACAAACAAGCAAGCAAAATTGACTCAGAGACATTGAAATAAAGAACAAACTGACAGTAACCAGAGGGGAGTGGGTATGGGGTAACAGGGGAATGAAAGGAAAGGGCCACCAAGGAATATGCATAAAGGACCCATGGACAAAGCCAAAGTCGAAGAGGACTGAGGGTGAGAGGTGGGGATGGAGGAGGAAAGTGGCGGCAGGAAAATGGAGAAAATTGTACATGAACAACAATAAAAAAATAATAATAAAATAAAAAGACTTTAAAATTATTTTTAAAAGGGAGGTGAACAACAGTTTTTACTACTGCTGAAAGGTCAAGCAAGATATTCACTAAAGGGTCCACTGGCTTTAGCAACTTGGAGGTTGTGGGGAATTAAGCTAATGGTAGAGTAATGAGTTCAAAACCCACACTGCCCTGGACTGGAGTAAGTTGTTGAATAAGTTGTAGGTAAAGAAATGGAGACTGTAGTAATAGACAAATCTTTTGAAAAGTTTGGCACTAAAGGGAGAAGAGAGAGGGCTGCATAGGGTTGTGGGTAAAGTGGTTGTTTGTTTAAAGGAGAGAACAGAGAGTCAAAATCTGATGGAAAAGATTGGTTTGCGAGGGAGAGGTTGACTATACAAGATAAAGAAGGAAAAAAACATCTCTGCTTCCACCAGCAGGTGAAGGAATTGCTGGTATCCATCCTTAGATAGGGGCAGACTTGACTGATTTTGCTATATATCCCTGGAAGACATTTCTCTTGGGGATGGAATAAACATTTCTTGTCAGCAAACCAAAAGGTACCTAAGATAAAAGCCTTGTCACTGGCCATGTTAAAGTCATCAAACGTCTTTGTCAGGCTTGACACAAAGTGGTTAGCATTTTGGAAGGAGAGGCGAAAGAGACAGTTCATGCCCATGCCCACTGGTAGTTCTGGAGATGTGCTCTAAATCCATATAGCATTGACTCCTGACTCGTTGCTGAGGGAGGACTACAGCCAGAGTGAGTGAGGACTATGGGGTATTTGGATGAATAGGTGGCATTTTGGTCTGATTTTCACAACTTCTTTGTCCTTTCAGGAATATGCTGCCCATTGACCAACAAGTATTACGACGTGTTCAGCTATACTTGACCTTGCATGAATCAAGTAGGAAGTGAAAAGCATAACGGTTATTTTTACATAACTCACAGGGCAATGGGAGAAATGAGAAACATATTTGAAATAATTCGGCAAGGGTACTTCCAAAATTTAGAGGTAAAAAGATGGTCTGGAAAGGATCTTAGAGGAGATAGAAGCTGAGTTGTATTGTAGGTTAAGTAGGATTTGAATTGGTGCCGAGTGGGGGTCAGGGCATTGAGCTCTACCTCTTGTACCTCACCTAGCATTCTTCATAATACAAACATTTCATTGATGGAAAAATAGAAAACA